>JAEIFU010001046.1:0-84198 GCA_018904235.1 Lordiphosa stackelbergi
CTAACTGAAACAACACTATGGCGAGCTTCAAATCGGGTGGCATTTAATTTTTGAATCCACTTGTTGCAATAACTTCGGCTTCCTTTATCAATTCCAGCAAACCCGAATTGGTTTCGAGCCGCGCAAAAATTTGCTTAAAACGACGCTCTCAAATGAGGTGAGGATGTTATTTCGCCAACTAATAGTTTTGTCAACGTAACTCCATAACAACGTCCATTAAGTCATTCAACAACTCATCCATTGCGAAAAATCAAGCTGGTCTGGTGGACGCTACATCTGCAAAGTCGACAACAATTAAACGTGCAAATTATTATTAATAGCAAAATACGCACCTTTAAATTTCAACTTCACGATTCAATTCGCTTGCTTTCCATTCAAGAAGTATTACCTCTTAAATGCTTTTTAGTTGACATTTTTATTTATGGAATTTTTTTCTCCCAAATCTCTCGAAAACTTAACACAGGCGGACTGCAAAACGTAATTGTGCCAAGTTTCGTGCACAGGGGCTGCCTACAATACTAGTCAGGCAAAACTGCTCAAGTGCCTATGTGCTCAACAAATTGAATACCCTAATTATCTTTCGCATAATACTATTAGGATGTAATTATTTAACCACAACCCGATTTACTCTTAAAATAAGTGTAAACTTTTCTTTATTGAAGTATAAAATGTTTTTATGTAAGCTTCCCCTCCACATTCTTGAAAACAAATATAAGTTTAATTTTCTTGTTCGCCCACAAAATTTTTAAGCTTTTCCCAATTGATTGTTAAAGCCAAATAAAGAAGATCTAGATGACCAAACTTTAGTTCAGAAATCTACCCTCACTCCATATGCAAAGTGTTACAACTAGGAAGGAAGCCTATACTCAGATAAGATAAATTTTTACAGCTTTGAAATCTGGAATACGTTTGAAAAGGCATCTTATTTATATGAAATTGTTTCTATTCATGTGAAATAACGTTCCAAACTAAAAATTTATCTCATCTGAGTATAGGCCTTTAAGAACAAATTCAATTTAATTCGAAAAATAAATTTAAAACATAACGTAAGACACATCTCAAATTTGTTGTTTTACTGTAGGTACTAAAAGTACTTGATTCAAGAACGTTTGTTATCCTTTTAATAACAGTAACAGTCGCTTTTCGATTCTATACTGTTTCGAGTGTGGGAAAAAGTTGGATATATCCTAACTTTTCTTGTTCTAAAATCCGCTTTAATTAAATTTTTTATTTTACTTTATTATTATATTATTTTTATTGATATTATTGTAATTAAATTTAGGACTCTAAAGAAAAGTCAATCTAAATTTTATTACCTTTTAAATTAACTCAACCTTACTTAATTCGGAATGAAATTTTTCTCCAAGTGTAGCCACCTAAATAACCTGTTTAGTTTGCCACTTTTTGTTCAAACTTCCGTTTGAAAACCCGAAAAAAGAACGCTGCCAATTTTGACAGATTACAAGGTATTAAATGTGAAGGCCTCTGGGCCAAGTTTTTGGGTAAGCCACCGGCAGAGGTGAGTTCTTTTAATCAATGGTTCTGCCCTGATCTGGCTGGCCATCATAAATTCAGTTCAAAATGCGGCCATCCACCCTGCTGCTTTCAATTACGTGTACCCAAAAAGTAAGCGAAAAAAAGAACAAATTTATGGGCTGCATTTAAAAAGGAACAAAAAACACAAATTTGCAATTTTAAAACACACAACAACACCAAAGCTTTAGCACCGCAAATGACAAATGCCAGCACTAAGAGTTTCGGTTAGAACACCCGCAAAAATAACAAAAAATTATGTGCAAAAAAAGCGGAAACCCAAAAAGCAAACATAAAGTGTTGAACGCTGGCGGAAATCACTTGAAACCGAGAATAAATCAAAAGGAAGCAATAATGGCGCACGGCAGAGCAGAAACAAAGGAAAGCCAAGTAGAATGTCGAAAATGGTGCTAGCCAGCAGCTTCCGCTTGGACAAAAACAGATTTCATAGCATTATAAAATCGTGGCAAATGCGTGGCAACAGTTGAATGTAAAAATAAACCAAAAACAAAACGAATGGAGCAAAACTCAAATGCATCGCAGAGCAAACAAACGGATAGCAGCAACAGCAAGGCGACAAGGACATGGTGTCCTTGTCCGGTTGGGCGTGTGATTTATGTGCCGCATGTCATTGTCAACTTGAACTTTGCGTCTGGTCCAAGTCTGGACAGGCTTAATTGTTGTGGCTTTCATCCAGGATTCAACTGTCATTACTCACTCTTTGCATAAAGTTGTACAAAAAATTTGGTAGATAGATGAAATAGTCAAATGAATTCGACTAGGTGAATCCCCTGCAGTCTCCACTCTACTGATGATGTAGGTGGAAAATTCTAGGATTATCGTCAGCAATGAGATTGCTGAAAGTTAAGATTAGTTGGAACCTCCGAATGAAATGGAGATAAGCTGTAAGATTCTAGGAACTGAATCTTTCCAAAACATTTACTGTAGGTCAAGGCAACATCCTACTGTAAGGAGCAAACTGAATACTGCTTAGCAGCTTCAAATGGAATGACATCTCCTTTTAGTCTGGGTAACAGACTACTCAGGAACACGAGGTCACGAAGCAGACAAGCGACGGCTTGTTCAAAGATCTCTGAATAATATTTTTATATAATACTACAAAAAACCAGTACTAGGTCAAAGCAACTATGAGGCATCGAGCCTGCACTTGTGTGCAAGTAAGAGTTTTGTTAAAACACGAGGCTTTATTTCCAAATCACACACTCTCTTAATGGTACAGAAACCAACAATGGCAATCTTTCAAAAGCAGAAAACTGATAGGGCGTTGAAATACCGACAACAAGATCACTTGCTGCTGTTTTCTTTCTTATTAACTCGTGTTTTTTGTGCTGCTCCATAGATTAATGAAAACTACAACAGACGCCAAAGGAATAACAGGATGAAACAATAATCTCAATCTTGATTTAGCAAAAATTAGAAATGATTTTTAACCCTCTCTTCCTCCACTATTACCTCACTGTTCCCGTACTGTTAACCCCCCATTAACCCACTGTTATCCCACTGTTAACCTTTTTATGTGTTTTATTATCAAATATAGAGTAAAATGGCCGTACTTAATAAAAACGGATACACTGTTCCCTCTCTCGTTATCGTGTTCTCACTACTAGAAATCAGTTTAGTTTTTAATTTAACTTTTAAGTAATTTTGCCAGGTACTTAATAATTGGAAACATTCGAAATCGAAAACGTTATTATAGAGAACAATCGGTCTTGAACTCATTTCCTTTTCTCTAAAGTGTGTTTGTTTTAGTTGGGCACTATAATATCATCATGTCACCATTTATTTAAGCTTTTTTGGCTCGAATTTGTCAACTTTTGTACCCACAAAACACAATTTGCAAGTTTACTCTACCAAACGCACAAATGCCGGCCGGTTAAGCAAATCGAAAACATAACTTGAAACGCTGAAATGAGAAGTCCTACCCCACCCTACGTATAGTCCAGACATTGCAAATTCCGACTACGTCGTTGACGCGTGCCCTTGAGGATCAGCTCTTTCGCTATTTTGAAAAAGTCCATCATTGGATCGATTGGTAGGTCGTATCAAAAGACGAATTGTTTTTTCGAGATGACATCCGAAAATTGCTAGAAAGTTGAGAAAAGTAGTTGCCAGCGATGCAGAATACTTTAAAAAATGAATTTCTAAAAAATGTTCACAATAAAATGTCAAACGTTTAAAACTTATTTGACAGGTATTACCCTCAGTAATCCGAAAAAGTCAGGAAAAGCGATTGATATAAATCTCAATCTTATTGATTTCATACAGAGTTATAGTTTCTAGAACAAATTAGAAATAGCATTTGAGTTTTGTGGGTCTTAAGCAAGAACATTTTATACAAATTTTATGAACTTTGATGTTGTTTCAAGAATGACTTAAGAATTTATTCGATTTTAATGAAGACTATTTCGCACTTATTTAAAGATTAAATCGGGTTGTACTTAACACCATTACAATCTAAATGCATGATTAACAAGATTTTATAAAATTCCAAACTTATTCCGAAACAGTCTTAATTTAAGTATTTGGGGAATGAACAAAATCTAACTGTTTGTTCTTCAAGGCTTATATAGGGAAAAATTTTTGAAGGAGAGTTCTTTTTAGACGTTACAGAATAGTATTAAATAAGAATTTAAAAGTTGAATTAAGTATTTTTGTACTTATCGAACTATAAACCACAGTTTGTACTTGATTCAAGTACAAAGTTCTTGTGGGTTTCTGTGGGGGGGGGTTTTTAAAAAAAAAAAGGTTTATTATAATTGGTAAAATGGCCCCCCCCAAAACGGGGGTTTTTTACTGTTTGAAGGGAAAAAAAAAAAAAACTAAAAATTTTTTTTGTGTTTTTTTTTTTAATTTGGATTAAATAAACAAAAATATAGTACGTGCGTACTTTTTTTAAAAAATTTTTTTTTTTTTTGTGTTTAAAAAAAATCAAAAAATTCTGTATATTTTATAGAAAATTTATCAAAAATCCAAAATCAGATATAATGAGGTTTGATGGCCTCGAGATGGCTTTAAAAGTTCAAATTTCCCCTTCATTTTGTCATTGAGCTGCTAGAATCGTCATAGTAGGCAGACAAAAATTTTGTGAAAATGTTAAAAAAATTATTTTAACATGTCGTACAATTGATTCAGCAACACAAGCGGACGGCACCAAATTGATGATTATTGCTGATTATGGCATATCCTTATTGGCTTCAAACTACACAAATATGTATTGTAAAGGAAAAATATTAATGGCATATTCAACTATGCACTTGTAGATTATTATAATCTGATTATATAAACAGTGTGTTTACTAAAAATTTAGTTATTTATAAAAAAAAATTTTAAGGTTCTACCGGGAATTGAACTCGGTTCGCCGGATTCAAAGTCCAGAGTGCTTATCACAACACCACTGAACATATAATTTAATATGAAATATTTAATGTATTTGTTCGACACTTTTGTAAAAGGTCTCTGTCTACATTGACAATTCAAAGATAAATGAAGGGGAAATTGGAACTTTTAAAGCCTTCTCGAGGCCATCAAACCTCAATATATCTAATTTTGGATTTTTGATAAATTTTCTATAAAATTTACAGAATTTTTTGAGCCATGTTGTGCAAAGATCGTCACATGTTGAAAATCGTATGGAGAAAAGTGGTCTCAAAGGTGGGGGGAAAAAAAAAGTTTTTTAAAAAAAAAAAAAAAAAATTTGGGAAGAAACGCGAGGCGGACCCCTCCATAAAATTTTTTATTAACCCACCCCAAAAAAACCTGCCCCCCCCCCCCCCCCCCCCCACCGAATAAATCAACAACACACCCCCCCCCCCAACGGGGCCCCCCCCCCGCGCAGTGTCCAGTACACTGCCCAAGGATTGCCAACCTTGGTCAATGGGAAGTCATCTTTTACAGCCTCAACAAGAAACTTCCCAACCGTTACAACAACAACAACTGCATAGCTCGATATTCGGTTGGCTGTGTTACTCTGTTTTAAAGGTCTCCTTCTAATATTTGCTTTCGATATTTAGTTGCCTGACTTATAAAGTTATATAGGATCAATTAATTTGATCCATTTAGTAGCTGGTGAGCTATGTGCGGATGTAGTCCTGCTTTACCAATGTTAAATTCTGTATTCCCTCATGATTAGCTTCCAATAAAATGGAGAGTGTTTTCCTGCTCGTTCCAATTGCAAAGGGCACACGCTGTGTTGGTGCCTATTATGTTTGGGACAAAGTTGAGTTTGAGCACTTCTTCTCTGGCCATTAAAAATTGTGCGAATTTGCTCCACTGAAACCACGTCGTTGAAATAATTCCGTTGTCCCAGGTCGTAGTTCAAATCTCAGTAGATTAGCCTTTGAGAGTTCCTATCTGATTCGATCATAAAAGATGATCTATATGAAGTATCCACCTTTTTTCAGAATTTCTGTGACGCTGAGCTTTCTTCTAGGTTAAGATTTTCGGAATGATGGGCTTATAGAAGTTTCCATTTCCGAAAGAACTGACGACGTCGACTTAGCAGAAATCGAGCCAATATTTTATTCCGGGCGTGCGGAAACCTTCTGCATGTCCGCGAAAAATATGTGGAGAAATGACAATCCCGTTTCCAAATATAGCATTCTGTTTGGTGTGTTTCTGGACAGTCGGAATAGCTTTTTCAGGAGGTATCCAAGCAGGTTCTCAACCTCATCGTACTGCATAATCCCCCAGACTTGTGAGCCGTAGCACATAATGGACCACATGGATCACAGCTGCATCGAAAAGTTTGTATTTGGTGCTCGTTGGTACACCTTTATGCTTAGGATAGATTTCCAGGTGCAATTTACCACCACTTTTGCGTCCTTCAACTTTTCCTGCAAATGGTATTCAAATTGCGAATTAGATCCACACTCCCAGGTAGTTATAGGTTTTTATCTCTTCAAGCTCGGTCTCTCCCAAGCACCATTTCTCTTCAAGAGCAAGTGTACTATTGCTGCTTAGCGCCCGCTCGTTATTGCCAACAGTACATGTATCCTCAGCATTTGCGAATAAAATTATATCTTTGTTACACGTTCAGTAGATTAACAGTTTCACACTCGAGGTCTCTTCCCAACTAAATTGTATTTTGCTATCACTCGCTTGATTGTCTTGAATAAATATTAAATGGAACGAGAACGTGCTGTCTTTATTTACTTTCTGTTGCACACCTTGGCAAAATCTTCATATTTACCCCAGCTCTAATAACCAAGTCGCTTTCGTCTTATTTAATTGCACACCCCAGTTTCCTTCGGAGTAATTGAAATCAAACTCCAGACGTCATGTTGATTTAACAGTTCGCCGTATCCGCCTACTTTAACCGAGAACAACGCCTGCTGTTTGTTCATGGATAGCCATAAAAATTTATGACTACAAACACACAAAATTGCGTAGTATCTAACGAATGCTGTTGCATCCACCCCAAAAGATACACAAATACGCAGCCAGTCCCCCCCTCCAGTCTTTGTTTTGGTCTTGTTAATGCATTTCAAAAAATGTTCTTCGTCAGGCCTCAGCTGTTTTACATCGTCTGTGGCACGTGTCCCTGGGTCACGCTGAAGAAGATTAGAAAATCAAACATGTGGGGTCCACTCATCAGACTAGTTCAGTACAGTTAATCAAGTGGATGAGAATCTCAGCATACCCTGCCCTTACCCTCTTACCAATTAAGCTAATAATAACTACAAGTGGCACCAAAGACAAAATCAAATGTTTACAAGCGTATTTCCCAGCACCTTTGTGTGCTTAGTCCACTTCACTCGAAGTGGACGTAAAAGTGGCTTCTGATTAGATTACCACCTCCGTCTTTCACAGCTGCCGCCAGAATCAATTTAATTCAATCATCGCCCTGCATAAACCAATCCACAAAAATGCAAAATCCTGCTAAACTATTTAAGCACCTTTCGCTGTACCTTTCAACCCAAACTTACTTGGTCTTTTTTATTTTGGGTGGAGTTTTGTTTTGCATTCGGCTAACTGGGAACTGGGAACTCGTGCTGGCGCATTAATTTAAGCCGCCTGAAACATAAAAGCTGCTCGCATAACTAAGCCGATTTAAAAGCACATTTGAATTCAAATGCCGCACGGCGAAATGAAATGAACAAAAAAATTGAAAAAGAAAACGAAACTAAACGATGGCGAGGTAAAATTGCAGAAAAACTGTCTGCAAAGTTTGCGTCTAAAGTTTTTAGTTTTCGGCTGTGCAAAAAATTATAATCCTTTAAATGGGCAATCGCGCCCAGAACAATAACAATAACAAAAAAGAGAGACTTCTTCCAAATGGAATTTGCAATCAAAGAATCATATGAAACATGTGAAAGTAGCCAAGCAGAAGTGGAACGGTCCTTTTCGAAAACTGAAACTTTGACTCGTTGTTCAAGCTGTGCAGTCTGCCCAGAAGTAGTGGAGAGAGCAGGGTCATACTAAAGGTAAGGTCTCACAGGCAAATAATTTGCGCAAATATTTCAAAATATTTGCACATTTTGTTTGCCTTAAATGGCAACACCAAATAGTTTGCGCGCAAACATTTGCCAAGTAGCGTTTGCCTATGCTTGTGCACCAATAATTTGAACAAATATTTGCTTAGTGGGAACACCCTCGGACAATTTTGTTTGCGGGCTTGCGAGTTTGCTCTAGCAAGCAAAATGTAAGAGCAAACACGGCAAATATTAAAAAAAAAATTTTTTTTAGCAAGTAAAATTAAAATAAACTTCAAGACCACGAAATAAAATACACAATTATAAATAAATGATTTTTAGTTGCCTTAGACCAGTGGTGCACAAAACATTTTTTCTTACCCCATGGGATAGGAAGTCAAAATGCTGCCGGCGTCGCAGTCGACACACGCATTGAGAGAGAGAATACGTGTGCTCTATAAATAGCACGCACACACATTTATTTGTTTGTTTGTAGCCCATGTTTGACATAATGACGTTTACTTCGTGTTTCGCTGCTACACACACCATCGCAAAGCTTGATAGTGTGTGTTTGTGCACCACTGCCTTAGACCGACAGCTAGTATCGTCTGTGTTTTCGGCAACAACTTTACAAAAACTATTGTATTGTTATTATGATGTCATCGGTACAAACAAAACAATAAATAAACTGTGTGAACACTATCGCAAATTATTTGCGGAAGGGAAATATTTGGTAAAATTTTTGAAGAAAATATATCTGCTCATGTGGGAACACCAAACACGCAATCATTTGCAGTTCAGGGATTACTTCGTTTGCACAAAGTGCTCAACTTTTGCGTGTGGGACCTTAGCTTTAGTAATTGATTTCACGATATCACTAGGTTGATTTCGATTTGTTTTATTTTGGTGTGACTGTTTTCTTAAAAGAAACTTGAGCACTTGGCGTTTGTTTAAACTCAGCTGTGACTTTCATATGGAGTATGTTGTACGTTTTTTTGCATATCATATTTTAGTAACCACGTTATTGTTTTTATACCCGTTACTCGTAGAGTAAAAAGGGTATACTAAAGTCGTGCAAATGTATGTAACAGGCAGAAGGAATCATTTCCGACCATATAAAGTATATATATTCTTGATCACCATCAACAGACGAGACGATTTAGCCTTGTCCGTCTGTCCGTCCGTCCGACTGTCTGTATGAACACCTAGATCTCAGAGATGGTAAGAGATAGAGGTTTGACATGTATGGAACAAATGCATCTTTTATCTGCACGCAGATCAAGTTTGTTTCAAATTTTGGCCACGCCCCCTCCCGCCCCCGCAATTTGGAAAAACGTTATATCTCCTACAGTTTTAAAGATATACGATTCGTACCTTCCCGAGATAGGTAGTAATTAGCAAAATGAATCGATTTGCCAAGGAAATGATAAAGATCGGATGATCGGTTCTCAAGTTATGAGCAAAAAAGTGAACCAAGCCCCCCCGCTACCACCCCTCCCACCCTAAAAAATGTTGCATACTTTCGGATGGTCACACTAAGGAACGCAGAAACACTATTAAACATGTTTTTTTCATGAGTAACGGGTATATCGAAGTCGGTTAGAGCCGACTTTAACTTACGCTCTCGTTATACCCTGTTCTCATTGAAAATGGGAAAGAGGGGATCATAAAGTTGTGCAAATGTATGTAACAGCCAGAAGGAAGCACCTCCGACCCCATAAAGTATATATATTCTTGATCAGCATCAACAGCCGAGTCGATTTAGACATGTCCGTCTGTCCGTCTGTCTGTCTGTATGAACGCGTCGATCTCAGAGACTGTAACAGATAGAGCCAAAATTTTCGGCATGTATGTTGGTGTATACTGTACCCACATCGAGTTTGTTTCAGATTTGGAAAATTCCTCCTCCTCCATCTTTTAACAGCGAAAAACTGTCTCTCTCTTTGCATAAACGCGTTTATCTCAGAGACTATAAGAGGTAGAGCCACAAATTTTTGCATGTATGTAGATGTATACTGTACCCAGATCAAGTTTGCTCCAGATTTGGCAAATTCCTCCTCCTCCTTCTTCTAACCGCGAAAAACTGTCAGAGCTAAAATTTTTAAGCTTGAACCTAGTGACTTAATATATATTCAGTAAGGCCCAATATGTGTCTATTCTGTATACCACTATAAGATCCGAGCAAAAACACCGAAGATATGCAAGTGCGCCTCCCCATTTATTCAAATAAATTTTAAAATAAAAGGAGTTCAAAGCTATAGGAACCACATTACTTGGAACAGGGTATTTTGCTGTCGGGGCACTCGACCGCAACACTCTTACTTGTTTTGCGGTTGAGTGCCCCGACAGTAAAAACCCAGTACCAAGTAATGTAGTTCCTATGGCGTTGAATTCCTCTTATTTGTTTTTAAATTCATTTAAATATGTGTACGGATTAATATTACATTGATTACAGATTAGTCACTAGGTTCGAATTAAAAAATAGAGGAAGCTAACTTCGGCTCGACCGACGTTTATATTTGACTGCCTGTTTGTTATATGGCTATGCGATATATTCATCCGATTTTGATCAAGCTCTCTCAAATTATGTTGAAACAGATAATATTCATAATTGGAAAGTATAGAGAGTATAAGTGCAAACAAAAAAGTTTTTCTCAATAGAACTACTTTTTCCACCGGTCGTTTCTGTGGCAGTTATATGCTATAGTCATCTGATTTGGATCAAACTTGGCGGGATTGTGTGGTAGCATATAATATTGATCAGTCACAATTTTGATAGCGAAAGCATTAAAAACAAAAAGTTTTTCTTGCTATGACGTTTTTTAAAACCTATATTTTGTATTATTTCCATAAAACTTGGAGGAGTTATGTGAAAGCATAGAAAACTTATAAATAAGAGGATAGCATTGAAAACAAAGAAGTTTTTCTTACTAAAACTACTAGTGAGATTCTACTGCTATAGTCATCCGATCCGTCCGGTTCCGACAAATGTGCAGCGTATTTTTACCAAAACACTGCGTGCAAAGTTTGGTTAAAACAGCTTTAAAACTGACGGAGGAGATAGCATAGAAACAGACAACGGACGCGTCGGACATGGTATATCACTCACTTCATGCTTAAATATTATTTTAAACCCCCCCCGGTGTGTGTGTCTTTATTTTTTTGGTTTCCATCCCTACCGATTAAGGACCCAACAAAATTTTCTAGGCGAATCAAACTATGAGCTTAAATTCGGGTCCACGATATTAACAAAACAGCTTAATCCGCATCATTTTCTGAGCGCTACAGCCGTTATGTGTGATAAATATGTGTGGCATTGACAGTTTTTCGCGGTTACAAGGAGAAGTAGAAGGAATTTGCCAAATCTGAAGCAAACTTGATCTGGGTACGATTACACCTGCATACATGGAAAAATGTGTGGCTCTACCTTTTATAGTCTGTAAGATCGAAGTTATTATACAGAGAGAGAGTCAGTTTTTTTTGCTGTCAAAAGATGGAGGAGGTGGAATTTTCCAAATTAGAAACAAACTCGAAGTGTGTACAGTAAACATTTTTTTAAGTTTCGGGGGCAGGAGGGGGTGTGGCAAAAATTTTAAATAAACTTGATTTGCCTGCAAGTATAAGAAGTTTATGTCGCATACATGTCAAACCTCTATCTCGTACCATCCTAAGATCTCTTGTTTATTCGAACGGGCCAACGGACATGTCAGTATCGACTCGGCTATTGATGCTGATCAAGAATAAATATACTTTATAGGGTCGGAAATTCCTTCTCCCTGATACTTACTTTTGCACAAAGTTAATATACTCTGTACAGAGTATACAAGCATGTTCTCAATCGCACTACTTTTTGAAAAGTAAATCGAACGCACTTTCGCTCCGGATTTGTTTTTGTGTGCTCAATTTCGAATGAAATGGTTCTCTTTTTACTTTTTGCAATCCACTGGACCAAGCGAAAATGGCACTAGATGCACAAGAGAGAAACGAGAATTCCAAGCGAAACGATCGAAAATGAAACAGTCGGAAATGAGAGAGGCTGACTTTTAGGTTTCACTCTTCGTTTTTGTTTGCACAGCTGAAATCTAGACACATTAAACCAAATTATCTTTATAAATCAATTAAAGACTAGAATGCCAATTAAATTTCACTAACAATTTCTAAATTGATCACAGAATTAAAAAAATGTACTTTATGTACATCAAGCAACTGTAAGAGTGCGTAATTCGGCAATTACTCTTCATTCCACAGACTAACAAGCATTACTTTTCAAAACGAAAAACTTTTTCGATTTGGTGTTACGAGAACATGAATCAATTCCGCTTTCGAAAGGTTGCCGTGGAAGTGAAATTGAGAACATGCCTGAAATTGATATTTGACAAAATGTCAAATTAACCAGCCCATAGCAAGTTGATATGGATATTTTTTTGTTTCTGTGTAGAAGGATTGAACGGAGTATAACAGCCCAATCAGCTGTTCTTTGTTTTAGTTAGTGTCACTTTGATACTCGCATGAAACCGTACTGAGCAAGATAAATTTCTTATTCGCGAATGTGGTTGAATGTTTGAAAGTGAAACAAGTTTGGTTTTTTGATTTATGATTTTTCGTACACAGAAAATAAAGATCAAATATCAGCCCTATCTTAATAATATCGAAATAATATCAATTTTTCATATCAATGTGAAACTATTTTTACCTAAACATATGGACGCAATAATATCACCTTGATATTTTTTTCAGATGAAGGCCGATTTGATACTTAAAATACCCGTATGATACTAAATATCGTGATCTTTTTTTTCTGTGTAGGTCTCTTGTACCATCCAAAGGAGTAACTTTAAGACAGCGATAGGAAAGCCTGGTCTGAGGGACTATTCTCGATTACAAGTACAAATTGCAGGCCCGCAGGTCCCGAATACATTTCACTATTAACACCAACGTGAGCCGAACGCATGCAAGAGAGCATGACGCTGTGGCCAGCGGTCCATGAGGTAGGTCCGAGCTGTTTCTGTCATTATTTGCACTCAAACCCTGCTTATGGATACCGTGCACCTCGCGAAGAGTTACTTTCTTTTTGCACAGTGTAGGACAACCAAAAAAGTCCAATCCACTTGTCAATTTTCACTTGATGCAAATCTTTAAGCATTCATTGGAATTTTTAAAAATAAGTTGGCGCTGTTCGCGGACTCGTCGGACAAGGGGTCATCATCAATTATGTGTCCGGTGATTTAAAAATATAACAAAAGGCACGAAAAAGAAAACCAGACGTCGACACTAAAGTGTGGGCCACTTAATCAAAAACTTAGACATTAGCAAATATTTCCCATTCGCTTGGCTCTCAGTGATAACAGCAATTAGCCACATTACATGCCAGGGCAAGTGCTAGAAAAGCCTCGCGACTCACGCTTCCACAACTGAGTACTTAGCGGCGATTTATGCGTGCATTGTCAGATAAGGGGGTGGCTCCCGAACAATAAGACAAAATTGCCAGAACAAGCTGTCGTCAGTGCTTTGGGCAAATGAATTAAAAGCGCCCCGTAATTAAAATAAATAAGTTAGTAATAGATATTACGCAGAACCGAAGCCCAAGTCGGCCAAGTCGCTGAGCGAACGTCCGCGAATTTCGTCGCGAAATAGTTGAACGAGAAAAGGCCGAGCGGTTGGCCGTGAAATACGCAGCGCGCTCAAGAAATTCATTTAATTAAGTTAAGCGACTCGTGATAAAAAGCCGTGTGTGCAGAATGACTAACAGAGCGGTGCAAATGTATCTGCTAGTGATGAATGTGATCATGAGCTACGGGCTAGGACTGGGAATAGGTGTGTTTTGACCACAAAATCCAAGTCCTGCAGTGTCCTTTAATTTTCTTTATCCGTTTTTTCTTCTTCCGTAGCTGGCGTTGGCTCAATTACTTCCATTTCTCCCAATAACCCCAACTCATACAATGTCAGCCTGAACATAAGCGAAGTCCCCTTGCCCAACAATTGTCCTTCACTGAACGATGCCAACTCACTTAGCCAAACCGAATTGATTGCCCGTCTGACGGATAGCTGTCGTTACGATCGCCTAGAACCACCCATTGTCAAAACAGATTCTGGGGAAGAAGCAGTCAATGTCTTTGCTCGCTTCTATATCTATGTACTGAAGAATCTGAACTCAAGCAACTTGCAGTTTATAGTCCAGGGTTTGCTACAGTTGCGCTATCAGGATCCGCGCTTAGCCTACTCCACTTATGCCCCGCAACGAAGACAGCCCATTATGGGTGGAGCTCCTTTGAGGGACTTACTGTGGGTGCCGCATGTCTTTCTGGCGAATGAGCAGAGTTCCAGCGTGCTGGGCACCACTGAAAAGGATATTCTTACCACCATTTATCCAGACGGCACGGTCATCATTTCCACCCGCATTCAGGCCACCTTGTATTGTTGGATGAATTTCCAGAAGTTTCCATTTGACGAGCAGAAATGCACCACAATTCTGGAGAGCTGGATGTACAATACCTCAATGCTGGAGCTCCATTGGGAGGCCCGCAATCCGGTTAGCTTTGACAGTCAGCTGCAGTTGACGGAGTACAATTTGTTGGGCGCTTTGTACAATGAGTCCATCACCGTATCGGATGCCTACACCATGTCGCACGGTGCACTTAACGGCAACTACAGCACTCTCAGTTTTAGTGTGCTGCTGACACGTGAAGTGGGCTACTATGTGATTGACTACTTTCTGCCCTCCATTATGATTGTGACCATCTCGTGGGTGTCCTTTTGGCTGCAAGCAGATCAGACGCCAGCACGCACCACCTTGGGTTGCACCACGCTGCTGTCCTTTATCACGCTCTCGCTGTCGCAAGAGAACAATCTGTCCAAGGTTAGCTATATTACCATGTCGGAGGTGTGGTTCCTGGTCTGCACTATTTTCATTTTTGGCAGCCTGGTGGAATTTGCCTTTGTCAACACCATCTGGCGGCGCAATAACAATCTGGAGCTCAAGAAGCGCTCCACGAAATACATCGTCAAGTCCACCTTTGTGCCCAACTTGAAGCGTCATCGTCGTGGCTACAACCGGAGTAACAGCAGCATGAGCACTTGCAGCATGGATAAGGTGGGCGGTAGTCAGGGCAACACGGTTATCACCATTGAGACGCCCATTATCATAGGAGGTGGCCTCAGCCGGGAGAATTCATCGGTTAGCCTGGAGGAGAATGCCAGCAACCTAAGCTCCACTAGCTCCACGGCTACGCTTACCGATTTGAACAAAGAGAAGCCCGCTCAAACATTCGCCACCATGACACCCAAAGAGGTTTCCCTGTGGATAGATCGCAAAATGCGTTTCGTCTTTCCTTTGGCGTTCATTTTGTTTAATGCTCTCTTTTGGACGTTGGTCTACTGTCTGTGAAAGGAGAATAAAGAGGTGATTAAATTGTCTCTGCTAGAGTTTATATAATTTTGATGGGAAAGGACGAAACTGTGATTTTGACTTCTAAGGAAGAGCACATTTGGTGCACATTTCCTGTGCAACGTGTGATTTTTACCAGAGGAATGCAAATTGATTGTACACTTAGATCTTAAATAGTTAATAAATTTTTTGTATGATAAATTTAAATGGCTTTTTATTTAAAAACTTTTAATAATCTATTGATAATAAGGTTGGAAATAATTAGGTTCATCACGTAATGAAATAACTCTCCAACACCGCCAGAGGCGGTGACATTGATTGTTGCCATATATAGTTTAAACAGAAGGTAACACGAATGGGTATCAAATTTCAACACAAAACCAATTCTTGTCGTCACAATTTTTTCTTACTTGCTTGGTGTCCCATGCTTTAGACAGAGATTTTGCCTAAGTTTTTCATTTTTGAATTTGGTTTTTGTTTAAATTTTAATTAAAATTAATATTTTAATCAGAATTTAAAACCGAAACCGTAACCTTCAACCACTAAAATAATTTGAGAATTTGTAACCAAAACCGTAACCGAAAAAACCCGGTTATCAGCACCGAAACGGCAACAGATACATATATCTAATTGATGGACTAATTTCGGTTTTTCCTCTACTTGTAAAAATTTTCGATTATATGTAAAAATTGGATGCTTATTTATTATGCGGCACACTTTTGCTAATGGGCACAAAGGAAAGAGAGCCAAAGGGAAAGAGACAACGCAGCTAACTTAAATCTTTACCTTTCTCTTCTTTCCTTATATTTGCACTTTATATTTAACCATATATATATTTACCCATGACTATCTAAACTCATTTTAGAATTTTTGCAAATTTTGCTATTTTTTAAATCGTATTGTCCTGTTCTATTTGCCGGTCATTAATTGCCAATTACAGGGTAGTCCATTTAAAAACTGGAATTTAATTTTGCTGTAAAAAAACGGCTCGATATTTTTTAAAGGTTGAACATTTTTGGGAAGGTAGGCTCATGGCATTTCTTTATGAAAAACAATTTCAGTCAAATGACCACCACGGCTGACTTAGCAATGTTTTTGGTCGATCGCAACGGACGAGTACGTACACGGGTTGGTTTCTCCACCAACATTCCAATTTCACGAATTAATCCACAAATTTGTTTTTTTTTTTTTTGTTAAATGTTTTTTTTTCAAAATTAGTCAAGGGCTCACCACTTTGTAAATAGATTTTTAATATTTCCCAACTTTCTATATCAAATAGCGTAAATGTCAACATTTTTACTAAATATTGTTCGCATTTTGAATGACATTTGACGTTTTTAAAGTCAAATTATGAGTAGTTCAAATTCCAAACTTACATGGACCACCCTGTATTAGATCTTCATGATAACTTGTACTAATTACAAAATTTTACAATTTTTACCCATCAATTTTAATTTTCCCGTTGTTTTGGACTGTTTGATATAACCATTTAACACATTTCTACATTTGCTACCTATCAAATCCTCATGATACGTAAAACTCATCAAATTAAGCCAATTTCACTCAGGTATTGCTACTATTGCTATAAAGGGTGATTTTCTAAGAGCTATAGGAAAGTTTTTAAAAAAAAAACACATAAAATTCAGAAAAAGGCATGATTTCTTTATTTGAATTACAGTCCTTATAATTTATTTATATCATGCAAATGTTGACCGTGACTGCGACACAAATGGTCCATCCGCTTAGTTCAATTTTGGCATACTCTTTCCAACAGTTAATAAATGCTTCAATGTTGTCTTCCAATGCGTCAATTGAAACGGGCTTGTCTGCATAGACACTCGCACTCTACGTAAGCGTGTTGGTGGTTTAATGTCCAACAATGTAAATTCTGTGCAAAATTTAGTCACAATAGCCCGAATAGCCGCTTCAGTGGGTCGATTAAACTGACCATAAAATGGAAGAAGCGCGCGATGAACTTTCTTAACAGATCACGCATTTTGATAATAAAATTCAATAATTTGCAAGCGTTGTTCGTTTGTAAGACGATTCATGGATAAATTATAGATCAATCTGACGATGTTCGACAGTGAAACAAAACACGAAAAGTGCGTGAGCTGTTTAAACCAGTGTTGCCAAAAAGATATAGCAAAACAATCACCCTATATATCAAATCTTTATGGTCATCTAAACTCATGCAATTATGTAAAATTCAGGATTTTTTGACATTTTAGTTAACCCGTTTGATCTACACCTCCTATTTATCGGCCAGTTTAGCCGTCTCTTTTGTTAAACTAAACTCAAATGAAAATTTTGGAAAATTTCGCGGGTTTTGGTTGCAGGCTTTATATGCGTCTTCAATAGCAATTTATGCAATCTTCATAATAACCTTAGGTCATATGAAAATTTTGAAAATATCTAAATATTTCGGCCATTTGCAATTTTGGAAATTTTGCGATTCTTTGGACCATTAAAATAAAAGTCATACAGCCTTGTTCAACTTCAAGCAATCATTTATCTGTGTATCAAGTCCATGGCCCAAAGTTTCATCGCAATCGGAAATTTTGGAAATTTCGTGGTTTATAGACCATTTCCCGCCCATTTCATCAAAGTGGAAACCTTCCTGGGCAAGCGTCCAACCAATTCCCAAAGTTTCATTAAAATCGGACGATCGGTATAATTTTACAAATTTCGCGGGTGTTGGAACATTTTCTAAGCCTAGAAACCATGGCGGGCAAGCGTCCCACCATTCGCCAAAATTTCATCACAATCGGATGAACGGCTTAGGCAGACATAATGCACAGACAGACTAACTTTCATTTTTTATAAATAGAAAAATAAGATAGATAGATTACACAGCGAATTTGTTTTTATGAAAACGTAAGAATTCACGTATATGGTTGTTGTTTGCGCGATCGCCTTTTTAAAGTTACTCTCTTCGATCAAAAACTATAATTTTCCTGGAATGGTTTTCTTACACCCTTCTGTTAACCAGAAATTAATGATAACTGCGTTTTTTGTGATTTACTCGTGCGTAATAGTGTGATGTTCTCGTTTTATAAGTGCCCTTCTTTGTCACTTTATATTTGTTGCAGGCATAAATATACATGTTTTGTTTCGAGAACTTTGGCAACATTAGAGATGTTTTCGTAGCACATGGGCAACCATCTTAAAGACGTTATCATACAATTTCGGAATCGATTTGCGACTGGAACTAAACAGCGCCATCTAAACCGCTCCAAACAGAGAAATCTATGATAAACTATACTCAAGTTATGAGCAAAAAAAAGTTCCCAACCGCACCGCTGAGCTGGACATGTGTTCTATGCGAGTATAGAACCACCAGCCTTCGGTTTCTTTTTGACAAGATGGATTGGACTGGACCAAGGGTTCTTGAGTGGCTAATTAAGCCAGCTTGCAGAAGCACCTTGAACTCTGATATGACGTCTTCATACAGGGTGGTCTATCTAGTGTTTGGAATTGGAACTATTCATAATTTGTCTTTAAAAACGTCAAATGTCATTCGAAAAGCGACTAATATTTAGTAAAAACTTTGACATTTACGAAATGGGTCACTATTCGCTTGAAGATAGTTGGGAAATATTAAATATTAATCTCAAACTGTGCGAATTTTGAAAAAAAAAAAATAATTTAACAAAAAAACTAAATTTTTCTTTCAATTCGTGAAGCGAGCTCGTGAAACTGGAATGTTGGTGGATAAACCAGCCCGTGTACGTACTCGTCCGGTGCGTTCGACCGAAAACATTGCTAAGTCAGCCTTGGTGGTCATTTGACCGAAATTGTTTTTCATAGAGAAATGACATGAACCAACCTTTCCAATAAAAGTTCAACCTTTTGAAAAATATACAGCCGTTTTTTTATAGCAAAATTAAATTCCAATTTTTAAATGGACCACCCTGTATATGGATGATCGTTTTTGTTCGCTGCGAATGGTTGATCGTTTGCAGTTGACTTCATTCAGAATTGAGAACACAAAATCGAAACCGAAGCGAAATCGCGTTCGAATTACTATTCAAAAAGTAGTGGAATTGAGAACATGCCTGACTTGGACAAGTTACACGACTGAGCAACACTTCCAAATGATAAAGTGTTAAACTTTTCACATTCCGCGTGACGAGGCGCACTTATAAACGAATAGCTATATTTCCGTATATGGGATTCACCAGGGACAAATGCATCCAAAACGGAAGCGTAAGTTAAAGGCGACCCTGCCCAACTTCAATAAACCCTTTACTCAGTGGATGATATGCTTAAAAGTCTTTCTGTGTTCCATTAACTCGGTTATTTATTATCCGATCTTTCTGAAACTATGATAAACAACAAACAAATTTGACCTTTATTTTTATACAGTTTATGAGCTGCAAGGGTATATAAACTTCTATAGAGCCGATGTAAGCTTCCCTTTTTTTTGAAAAGTTAAGTTTAAGTAGTTAGTTCTATGTATTTTTATCGGGCGAACAAATCATGTAGCTCAGATAAAATCAAAAAAATTTATGATTTTTAGTTTTATTCACTTTAAAAAGATGTTAAATTTCAACATTTACATTTTTCATCTCTCTAAGTGTTTGAATGGACAACAGTTTCTCGAGTAAGTAAAGAAATCGCACAGTTAAACTCTTAGATCAAATGGAGCCAACCAATTGGACAAATATAATGAACTATTTGATTTTAGCATCTTAAACTTAAGTTATTTGTGTAGACCGTATTTAATTGTAATAAATTATATTTTAATATACTGCCAACTGCTGCATTTTGTCGATGGAGGTGCTCTTTCGGCAAAACACGGTGCGAGGGAATGAAAGTCATCTTCAACTCAACACCTCCAACTTAAGCCCCACGCACGTACAGAGCTGATAAATTTGTGCTTATTAGGAAGGCGGCAGCAGCGGCAGCGAAACGAAGGCAATAAAAATAAGTCTCCCACTTCGACTCCGACTCCGGCTACCCATGCTGGGGCAACCAGTTGCACAGAGACATGCTCCTCTATTTGTATCAATGAAAAAATCATAATGCCAGCACGCCCCAAACTGTTGGTAAACGGCACTTGGAGCATTGGACGCTGTTCAATTTTTAATTAATTGCCTATGATGAGACTGTTGAAAACTCCGGCAGCACGAGCAGAAGAAGGAGCTGGAGCTGGTACTGGTACTGGGAATTGCGCTTAAACTCGCTTGATAAATTAACGGCACATGCAACACGTAAATTGATTTTAAATTGCCGCACAAATGAACTTCAATTCAGTTTGCCATAAACAATGTGGAAAGTTGCGCATTTCAGTTGGATGCTCTATTTTGGGAGAAGGAATGGCGAATTAATTTTAAGTGTCCATAACTCAGGGCCCCATCGATGTGCCAGGGAATTATTATTATGCAAAGCTAATATCGGACAATTCATCTTCGGCCAGTCTGCCGGGGCAGCAGTGGCTCTCAAACTGTGCCCCGAACCCGTTTGGGCCAACAGCAGCCACCGCATTGTGTCTGGCCGCGAGGTGTACATAATGAGATGTAATCTGTCAAAATTAAGTGTATCGCAGGCCCACAGAGGCAGCCTGACAGGCTCAGCCTCCTCCGCCTTGTGCTTGTTCGCTGTGATGGAGGCCAGTTTTTGTTTTGTATTTTTTTTTCTCTTAAAACTTTGCAGCTCAACAAGTTTATTGAACTCCCAACAGCCGTGAGTCGAGGGCTGCTCGAGGTGTACGAGTCAGGTAAGTCACCCCACAAAAACGGATGTTCCCATGTCAAATCATAAGCCCCTCCAAGCATATGATAGATGCCGGGGCGACTGTTCGAGCAACAGCTGTTTGTTGTGTACTTATTTATACTTATCAAACGGCTTCTGTAAAATTAAACTATTTTGTTGTTATCGAATAATGGGTCAACATGAAAATCGAAAACCCTTTACAGAGTTCATTTACACCAGACTTATTTGTTTAGCTTAACTTCCGATTCCAGACGGCGACTGAGACTGTGAGAAAAGTTGGCCCCTTACTTCGCAAATGAGCTGCATAATAAGCAAGTGGTGCTTCAGTTCGGTTGTTCTCCTTTTCGTTTCTTTGCCTTTTTTTGCGCACATGAGAATTACAGACATTTTCATTTATTATTATAGTCCGACCAGCCCCCAACTTGATTCACTATAATTTGCAGTCACTTGTGTCCGTTCGGGGGCTCCCACACATCCCCTTGTCTTGTTTTTTTTTCAAGCATGAAAATAATGCCGACCGCAAGCGAAAAAATATACATAAAATACACACATACATATGCACACGTACACACGTATTTATAAGAATAAGTAAATTAATATACAGTCAGTCCAAAGACAAAGACAACAGAAATGGAAAACTAAATGTAATGCGTTTATTATACCCTGAAGTCCACTTAAGTCATGTGTAATACGCGGGCGGATATGCCAAGTGCTAAAGTACAACCAAGTTTTTGATAGCAGAAATTAATGTAGAGATTAATTGGCTTGCTTGGTTGATTGAACAATTCCACCAGTTGGCGGATCTTTATGAGAGCGGAACGGATCGATTAGTCTTTTAATTTTATTGTTAAAAAAAGGTGTTGGACCTGAGAAAAGCTCTTCCACTTTTGGAGAACTTAAAATCAACGAACCTTAGTTTAGTTTTAGAATTTCTGTATATTCACTTAATTAAATTCATCAAAGAAGTCGATTTTATTTAGATTTCAAGTTGTTATATTGTTTCAATATTGTTTCGACGGAAACAAGCAATGATCCTTATAAGAATGGAGGGCGAATAGCCCGTTTCGCCTTTGGATACTGGCACGTACACTCAACAAAAACTCAAGAGCTTTGTACTTGAATTATGTACAAATGGTTTCAGTAGTACGATTAGTACGAAGATTCCTGATTCAAGTTGTCAATTTCAATTTCAATTGTTTCAATTTTTAAAAATCCAGAACTATTGTTAATTCTTTTAGGATGTAGTAGTCTTAAGTCAATCCAGATTAACTCTTAAAATAAGTACAGAAAATTCTTTGTTAAAGTCGAATAAATTTTAAAGAAAATCCCAATATATTCTTGAAACAAAACAAGAGTAAATCAAACAAGTACAAAATGCTCTTCAATTCGTATAAAAATAAATTGTAAATTCTATCCAAATCGAATTTTCTGAGTTTGATTTAAAACAAAAAACCTAGTTTTATGCAAGCAACCACAAAATACAAGCACCGCGATCCAGAGACGCAATAGAAGGCGAAAATAAACTTTATCAACTTAATAATAGCCCCGTACACTGAGAAAAATATCACGTTCTAAAATCATTACCAAATGGTCATCATTTTGGTCTGTTTTTTCGTTCATAGTTTTTCTCATAAGACTAGTTTTTAGACCGATCATTCCTATGGCAGCTATATGCAATAGTCATCCGATCCGGCCGGTTCCGACTGTACATCGTATTTGTACCAAAAGACTTCGTGCATAGTTTGGTTAAGATAGCTTCAGAACTGACGGAGAAGATAGCATGGAAACAGGCAGACGGACAGATGGACATGGCTATATCAACTCAGCTCGTCATGCTGATCAAGAATATATATACTTTATGTAGTTGGAAATGCTTCCTTTTATGCGTTACAAACATCTGGACAATTTAAATATACCCTCTCCAAGGGTATAAAAATGTTGAAGCGACGACTGCTGCTGCTGTTCGCTTTATATCAAAAATGGTATCATGTGCTGCCTTCTGCTGCTGCTTTAGTGTTTTGGAAAACGAAGAGGGGTTTTTCCCTAAATCTGGCCTTGTTTTGCGAACAGCTTAGCACATACCACGCACAACACTTAAATAATATTCCTTGTGTCCCGATACTTCGGAAGGAATTCAGAATGCACCCCACCACGATAATGGAAGAAAACTGTCAAGATGACTTTCATTTAGAAACGAATTGGACGTGGTTTTTCCGATATCGCGCATATGCCGAAAGGCCTATTCGCTCGATTGATCGGGTGATTCGGGTTCGTAAGCATAGATCCAAGTCTCATCTCTAGTTATGATGCATTTTATTACGTCCTGATAGTCAGAAAGCATTGTTTTACAGATGCTAACAAGATGGTATTTAACGGGATTGGACTCGTTGTGAACAATCTAAACGATAAGCCCAAACTATCACAGATGTCTGGAAGAGTCAATCGACGATTTCCAGGAACCAATTCTTTGATTTCCTTGACGTGATGTTTATCAGTCGATGTTTTTGGCCTATTAGATACCACATTCTTCTCAACTCGCCAGTTTCCGGCCTTAAACTCGGTTAACCACTTGTAAACATTCTTCTAAGACAGAGTCTGATCCCCAAAGGCCATGTGCAGCATTCCGCAATTAAAATTTGAAGCAAATTCTTTTTTCAATAAATTTGTAAAATTGGCTTTATAGCGCCAAAACGTGAAACAAGTTTAGAGATTAAGAGAACTCTTGGAGGAAGCTACAGTTTAACGCAGAATCCTAACGATAAAGTTTGAGAAGCTTTTCATGGCTAGTTACTTCACAGCTGGCGACAATAGCTGGTGAAGGTGACCGGATGTGTAAATGCTATTTTCTAAAGAAAGAATCAAGAAAAAATCGAGAATTTTCACTTTCAAAACTTCAATAAGCCAGAAAATTCTTGATTTAAGTGCGGAACTTCTTGATTCAAGAGCGATTTTAAAAATCCCAAAATTTCAAGAAAGTGTTGGATATGTAAAGCACGATTCGGGATTTTTTTTAAGAACTTTTAGTCCTGAAAATAAGCATGATCTGGACCTATTTATGTTAGCTAAAAGCGATTTGTTCTTAAAGTAAGAGCTCGTTTTTACATCAAGAATATTATTTCTATTTTTGAATTTTTAACGGTCAATTTTAAATTTAAGAACGAAATGATCTTAAATTTAACCTGTTTTTCTAAAATCAAGAATTTTATTTCTCAATTTCGAATTTGAGAACGATTCGTACTCAAAGTAAGTATTTTCAAGAGCGAATCGATCTTCCAAATTCTAGACCGAAACAGGATATATAATTATGTTTGCCATTTGGAAATAGAATCAGACATAACGTGAAATTGTGCAAACTATTTTATGTAGCAGATGCTTTAGTTATAGAGCATCTCAAAGTCCAAATCTCCGCCGCCTCAGCAATTGGAATTCTATATTTAGAGCTGGTGGGAAAATTCTATTTCCAACCAATGCCCAGCTTAGATTGCCTATCTAAACAAAAACAAGTACTCAAGAACAACAAACACCAACAATAGCAACCGCATGGTGCACGGGGAGGGGGCCGCTAATGTTTATTGTTGTTAGTTTTGGTTAGGCAATTTTGTTTTTGTTTTTGAAGCCTGTCTTTGGGTTTGGTTCCAGTTTTAGCTCCAGTCCAGTCACGCTTTGTGGGCGCCGGTTCAAAAGTCAAGTACGCCTGTCCAGTTGGACGCGAAGGCGTGTGAATGAGCTCAAGCCCAGGCAACAAGGCTGGGCAGGGCAGGCAATCAATAGCCCAGCATCAGCATAGACTTTATGACTAATAGATGCCTTAAATAACTGGCCAATGGCTAATTTGGCCAAAGACATGTGCAAATTTAATGCACATCCATATCCATGGCAAAGGCATTAGCATAAGCGCTGGGCCAGCAGATTAAGTTGCCAGACTCTGCACACACAGAGCGAGGGAGGAGGAGCTGGTAAAACTGCATGCCTAATGAGTATGCTATGGCGACTTCGTGTCCTGACTCCACAGCCAAGTTTAGATTTTAGGTATTTACATGCTGCATGCCACAAGCTATTAACAAATTGCAAACAAAACTTGCGGCTGCACAGTAGCCGCCCAGTTGGAGGAGCCCAACCACAGCTGGGGAGCTGTGGAGCCGGCGAGCTGGACAGCTGTGCGAGTGGGCGTGCATACTAAGTTATCGTACTAATAAGGAGATGCCTTTACAGCTAATTTAATAGAATGTAAACGCAATGCGTTAATGCCGAGGCACTTGCTCCTACCTTGACCCCATGTTAATCTTGACGATGGCGCCGGACGATTAGGCGCATGCAACTACACCAGCAACTGCAACTAAAGCCAGTGGCGCCTCATGTTGCCTGCCAGAGATTCGAATCATTCACTTGGCTTAAGTCTTAACGGCCCGAGGCCAAAACGTTTTGCACGTTTTTCCAATGAAGCTGCAAACTGGCGCCCCCTTGCGGTCATAATTAATGAAAATTGCAACTGCACTGCAAGAAAATGTGGGAAAACTCTTGGAAAGAGACGGTTTGTCGATACGGATTTTTCTTACTGCCTTTCCATTTTATGTATATTGTCACCCTCTATGTCTAAAAAATACCTTAACACTAAAATATCGATATATTGGCATTTGAAGTTGTTGCGCTTTTTTTATATTTCCGCTTTTTGTCAAGTGTAACTGCAACTGGTTGTGTTTACAACTTGGCCGTGCCACGCCCTAGGGATCGAGCGATCGATAGCTGGACTGGCCATTTAATTTGGCAAATACCTTTTTGCAGGTAGCCATGTGACAGCAGCCAAGTCATAGCCCCCACCCGGGGGGCTGTTATTAATTAGTATCTGCTTATCGCTGGCGCACTCGATTCGTACATTTGTCATAGATACGTTTGTAGGTCTGTGCATACATGTATGACGGGGGTGTGCCCAACAATGGAACTGACAACAACGTCAGCGCAAGGTCTCCTTCCCACTGATCTTATCGAAATGTGGCGAGTTTTGTGTGTGTGTGACATTATCTTAACTCGAACTGAGTCGCCAGTTGGATGATATGCTGGCGCTCATCCGTAATTTATGGCTAAGTGAAGGAGCTACTTCTTTCTGGCATTCACTCTAATTCTTATGTGCGGTAAATGAATTCACTTTAGTTTTAATTAAACACGATATCGATATTGTTGCTGCTGCTAAAGCTAAAGCGCCAACGGCAGCCACAATGTCAGATGATAATCGAGCACAGCATCAACCTGCTGCGGTTATCGCGCCAACTGCGACTGAAGCAGCCTCAGACAGAGGGTAACCGCATGGACATGCTTAAGCGCAAATCATGTACATTGGCATCGTGCTAACCCAACTGGGACCAAATGAAAACTGCTCTTAGAAATGTTCAAGTCGAAATTGTTTGATCGAATTCGACAAAATCAAAAAAAAACAAAATTAGCAAGAAAGATATTTTTACAACAAGAAGAGAACATTGGACTCAAGATGAGCACAAACGTTACTTAACAATGTGTTTTCTCAATTGTAGTACAAATGTTCTTGCTTCAAGAAATATTTTTGAAAATCCAAAACTTGAATTGAGTGCACATTCTTCCGTTTTCAATATCATTTTAAGCTTAAGTGGCGAACAAATTTGATGGATTTTGGTTTAGGTTATAAGCGGATTCTCACATTTTTCGGTACTGGACGAGGGAACGTACCATATCTCTATGGATTGGAAGGGCCCACTATTACTTAGTCAGGGAACCGGAACCGTTAACCGAAATAAACCGTTTCAAGAACCGAATACCGTTTACCGTTACTATTGGAACCGATAGTACCGGAACGAAACCTTAACTTTGGTACCGATACAGTAGCGATTTTTTTTATACGCTGCACTCTGGCATTTCTCCACCAGCCTAGCTAGAAAGCTGAAATTTTCAACGAAATGATCTTAAGATATTGAATTCAACGCACATTATTTAAAAAGCAAAAAAAATAATTTATACGATATTGATAATCCAAATCAAAATCGAAAAATATTTCAACTTTTTCGTTTTTTAATTATAGAAAAAAAACTTGTAATTGGATTTGACCCAACTCCTGCATAGAAGTATATATAACTACCAGATAACTAAAAAAAATACATATGTCTTGATATGTCTAGGCGTTTACCAGATATTGACCCAAGCAGTTTTTGAACTTGACTGCCCACCCTGTCGAGGAGTTTCAGTAAATCTGACTACCCTCACCGATTTTTCCATCTATTTTACCTCCTCTTTAGATTCAATACTTAAAACAAGTAAATAAAAATAAAATTTAACTAATTAAAAATCAAATTTTTTTAACATGATACAATTTACTTTCAGTGCTTCTAAGAGTATGCTACACATTTTAAAACATTCAAATTGGCTCTTTATAAAAATAGTTTTCCTCTGAGTGCATGTGTTATATTCCGAAGGGTGACATGACAAAACGCCCACGGACAAAAGGCCCATATCAAAATTAATCGTAGTATGCATCGAAATTAAATTTATAAATGTTATGGGCCTTATGTCCACATTATATTCGGACATAAGGCCCACATCTCATCGGACTTTATGCCCAGTTTAATAAAAACTCTGAAATTATAGCCAGAAATATGGCGCTTTTATTTGAAAACGAACTAACTGTCTCTTGCGTTTCAGCGGCCTAAAGTGGACAGAATGCTTGGAATATCAAAAGCAGCAACAGGCTGGTCACAGAGGAAGACTTTTCACGGGCTGCGCGCGAGACCCACAAGTACAAGATAAAATCAAAACCCAAGGAGAAGGTTAACTACGAAAAGGTGTCAAAGCACTGCAACGTAAAGTGCAGTATCCAGCCTTTTCGGCATGGCTGGACTTAGATGTGACTGCGCTACCAGCGCAAGTTGAAACGCAATGGTCCAGACATAGTAGTGCTTCGGATTCTTCAGCAATTTTGATCTTACCATCAAAGCGCTGTGGCCGAGGAGGTAATCAAAGTAGAGACTTCTAGGCTGACTGTATAATAGCACATGGTTGATTTCAAACGGGAGTATAATTTTAAATGCGATATAATAAAAATTTAAAGCAAAACCGCGCAAAAGCGCATGCCTACAGCTATAGTACAGGGTTGCCCATATTCGACGGACCCATCTGGCAACGCCATAACTTTTGACAGAGATGTCAGATCGCTTAATGACATACCGCGTTTGAAGCGTCAGTCCAAGTTGATTTTTACCATGGAACAATACACGCCACGCGAGCGCTCTGAAATAGTTGAAATTTACATTCAACAGAACAAGTCAATTGTGAAAACTCAACGTGCTTTTAAAAAATTAAAAAATGTGAAAAGTGCGACTTCTAAGACCACCATTAAGCGTTTATACGAAAAATTTTCGACTGGTGAGGCTCTTTCTAATCCGAAGAGGCCAAATAAAAGTCGACCAAGGCGATCGGCCGAGAATATCGCTGGCATGGCTCGGTCCACTTTACAGCGGATTATTCGCGTTGATTTGCATTTGTTCCCGTACAAAATTCAATTGACGCAAAGATTGTTGCCTGCGGACAAGCCTCGTCGATTGGAATGGGCCCAAAGAGTCATCGAAATGGCCGAAGATGACGAGCAATTTTGGAACAAAATTATCATGTCCGATGAAGCCCATTTCTCATTGAATGGGACCGTAAATAAGCAAAATTGCCGTATTTACGCAACTGAAAATCCTTAGGAGATTCAAGAAGTGCCTCTTCATGACGAAAAAGTCACAGTTTGGTGCGGCGTTAGTGCGAAAACGGTCATTGGGCCGTTTTTCTTCCAAAATGAAAATGGCCATGCTGTTACCATCAACCAGGAGCGTTATCGCGACATGATGACCAATTTTGTGATGCCAATTATTCGTCGAAAGCGTATGAGGCAGTTCTGGTTTCAACAAGACGGCGCTCCACCGCACACAAGTCGCATAACAATCGATTTTCTGAAGAAATTGTTTCCGGGCCGTTTGATGTCGAAAAGTGGTGATTTGGACTGGCCACCGCGTTCGCCCGATTTGACGCCGCCTGACTTCTTCTTGTGGGGATATTTGAAGTCAAAGGTTTACGTTAACAAGCCAAGGACCGTAGAAGAGCTCAAGGACAACATTCGTGAAGAAATAGCCGCTATTCCGGCCGAAATGTTGGCGAAATCGATGGAAAATGCTGCAAAAAGGGCACAATACGCCATCAACGCCAGAGGCGGCCATTTGAGAGATATCATATTCAAAATTGATGTAAACAAATCTACTTGGAACAAATTAAATGATTAAGATATGCCAACCGCCAAATTTTTATTTTTTTCTTTGATTTTTTTAAAAAAAATGGGTCCGTCGAATATGGGCAACCCTGTATGTAGGTGTATACTTTACCCACATCGAGTTTGTTTCAGATTCGGAAAATTCCTCCTCCTCCATCTTTTATCAGCGAAAAACTGTCTTTCTCTCTGTATAAACGGGTGGATCTCACAGACTATAAGAAGTGGAGCCACAAATTTTTGCATGTATGTAGTTGTATACTGTACCCAGATCAAGTTTGCTCGAGATTTGGCAAATTTCCTCTCCTCTTCTTCCAACCGCGAAAAACTGTCAGAGCTACAATTTTTAATCTTGAACCTAGTGACTTAATATATATTCAGTAAGGCACATCTCAAACAAGAAATGAAATAGCGGCTTGACATGTATAGGACATATACATACTTCTTCTACTTGCAGTTCGAAGTTTATTTTCAATCACGCCACGCCCCCGCGTCGTTTTGTTGATATATATTTCATACCTTCTATCAAGATTATTTCTCGATTTGACAAAGGAATGAAAAAGATTGGATAAACGATACTCAAGCTAAGAGCAAAATAAAATCGAATGTAGCAGGTGCCGGATTAGCTTAAACCCCCGAACCCGGTGTTCCATTCAACAAAGACAATCTCCGAGAGAGAAACATTGCACGATATGCTAGTGACTCCTAGGATAAGATTTTATCAGGTTTCGTAATATCAAAGATTTATAGATTTGTACACTAGGCATATGACTAAAATTTTGAGCATAATTTACATGGTACCAAGATTAATAGATATTAGATGGGGAAGATACAAACCGCGAAGCGGCCTCGGGGCGCGCGCGTAGGAGGTTTGAGTTCTTGAGCGCGTCTTAAACGCGGCCCTCCGAGGCTGGCAGTGTTCCTGCAGAACGGTTGCCGAGTACCTGAGAGCCATAAAAATTTGCTGGACCAATCACTGCTAATATCCAGTTTGAGGCAAAACATGAGGGCCATAAAAAAATTCGCGATGCGTTGTCATCACAATGACCATTTTACCTACTTTGACCCACGGCTGTTATTCGTAACTAATAACACTAGTTTACAAACTACCACGCAATCGCAAAATTTTTATTATTTTGTAAACTAGTGTAATACATAGTATAATATTTTTAAGCATATAATGTAATCATTACTTCTTACATGTTAACTAAGTAAAAAATTAGGAAATATGAAGTCAATCTGCCATGTTCCAGTTTTTGCTAAAGCGAATTTCAATTTTTTACATGTTCTCTTTTCTATTAAACATCCAAGGAAATCCGTATCGAACCTGTAATTTCGACTTTCTCTTTACTCGACAAATTCAGATTAAAATATTTTAATCAGATTAAATTTCGATTTGGATACAACAGCACATTCAACAAATTCTAATTTGACAACTTTTGTCGAAAATGAAAACCGGAACAGGCCTGCGTATAATTTTACTTTAAATGTGAAACCATTTATTTTGTGTTGAGTTTTGATTCGTTTTATTAAATTGGAATAAAATTATTGAGATTTATCTCAGAATTTGTTGTTTTTTTCAGTTGTAAAAATAAGTTTTATCGGTACGTATTTGTGCGTACCGGTATACCGAAATAAAAATCCGGGTACCGTATCAAAACCGAAACCCGAAATTAATAGAAAACCGTAATCGGACCCTTAACCGAAATTTTAATTTCGGGACGTACCGGTACCGGAACCGGTACCGAAATTCGTTTCGGGATTAAGCACTGGTGCTAGTCCTCTTTTTTTAAATTTTTTTGGCCATAATGTGATCGAATGTGATCGAAGATCAACCCTGAACAACAGAAGATAAACGAAATCACTTTTTACATTATTCATGAAAAACATATTGTTAGCCAAATCACCATTTTTCTGTCGATTACAAAGCCGCCTTCGACACACCGATAAGGTCTACCTTTCGTATCCCAGCTTTGCATGATAACGTTGAAGAGCACTCAAAGCTTCGTCCAAATAGGAACAAACCTCTCCGAGCCTTTTGATACTAAAGGAGGTTTTAGGCAGGGTGATGCTAATGGAGTATATACTGCGCCAGTGCCCACATGTCAACAGATCGGCACCATCTTTAATAAAGATGTAATGCTACTCGCTTTTGCCGATGATATTGACATTATATGCAAAACCGAACGTGCGGTAAGCATTGCGTTTTCAGAGATTGACAGGCAGTCGGAACTGATGGGCTTAGCGGTAAACGAGGACAAGACAAAGTACCTAGTGTCCTCGAAAAAGAAGTCCACGCACCTTGTACAATCTGTTGCAATGGGAGAGTACAACTTTAAAGTTGTAGAGGACTTTGTCTACCTTGGAACGATAATAACCGGCGACAACAACATCAGCCTGGCAATCCGAAGAAGAATACAAGTTGCTTATCATCCCAGTCCTGCAATACGGCGCAAAAGCATGGGCAATATCATCAGCGGATGAGGCGGCGATTGGCGTATTCGAGCTAAAGATTCTTCGAAGGATTTATGGACCTTTGAAGTTTGGCGAGGATTTTAGCATCCGAAAGAATGATGAACTGTATGAGCTCTATGGGCACACTAGTCTAGTCAAGCGCATAAAGCAACAGCGGCTGCGCTGGCTGCGACATGTTACCCGGATGGATGAACAAGCTCCAGCAAAAATGGTCTACAAGAGAAATGCGAAGGAACTGGGACAAGGCAAGGTGGGACGACCAGCTCTAAGGTGGGACGGCCAGGTGCGAAAAGACATTTCCAAGCTTGGTGTGAAAAACTGGTGCAAGCTCGCACGGAGCAGCAGCGACTGGCGGGCATTAGTTGCAGCGGCCGAGACCGTCAAACGGTTCTGATGGCCAATAAAAAAGAAGAAGAGGAGTAAAAACTAACCTCTTGCGTGTTTCTGTGATATGTAATGTATGTTAAAATAAAGTAGAACATATACATTAAAGTATAATAACAATCCTGTAGATGGCCCAAAGTTCTGTCATGCAACGCTGTTGGACGTATGGATGGACGACAATCGCAGCTCTACCGCCCTTGCAAACTGGATGTTTGGCCAACTGAGGGAATGTATGCTAACTGTTAAAAAAAATTGAGAAATTAACACAAAAATAAAAAGTTTTGAAATTTATGTTAAATCGAAATCGCATATGTGCAGCCGAAATATGCGGACATTCAGAGACATACAATCATAATGGCTATCAAGCGCCAAAGACCCCAATTCCCGTTCAAATTTTAGCTTTTTATTCACAGCTCTCAAAATTATTTGTTTAAATATTTGGAGTGCATTGCTCCGGGAAATATTTTTAACAAAGATCACGCAAATCGGTGCACAGCGCCTGCATGGTGCACACGCAGACGAAGCAATAGGTGCTGTGTGCGCGATCCAGACTCTCTGATGTTGAAAAGGGTATTATAAATTTTCCCGGAAGTTTGCAACGCATAGAAATATACATATTCGACCCCATAAACTATATATATTCTGGATCAGAGCGACCAGGTGAGTCACCTGAGTAAAAATACATAAGTTGGTCGAATAAATCATAAATAAAATGCATTCCACCCTAAAAATAACACAAGAGCTAGCAAAAAAAGGTTTTGTTCTTTATTTTCGTGAATGATTCCGATTCCGTGGCAAGTCTCGCTTTCTGCTTTGCCAAGCAATTTTTGGGCTTCTTTTCAGTTTCGGTTGCCGCAACAGAGCAAGCAAAACTCTTACAGCATGCAACTTGGCAACTACGACTTGGCCATTACTTCCACTAAAGAAATTAAACTTCACAGACACACACACTCAAGTTGACTAAGTTAACTACGCGCGGCTAGAAAGCAACATGGAAAAAAATTAGTTAAAAGATAAACATGGCACGCCAGCAGCGCGCAGACAAAGCCAAGGAGAGGACGTCAGGGGCATCTCGTCTACGTCGTCGTGCGGCTTTCAGCTTTGTCTTGATTATGTGGGTATGTTCGTACAGCACAGCTTCCAAAATAAGATACTCTGCGGTGCATATCCTCGCCAACTTTGCAGTAAGGTCTCATGTTGCACAATGGCACAGCGAAATAATTGCTTAAAGCGCATTTTAAATATGGCCAAAATAACAAAGAGTCTTAGCTAATTAAATACAAACACGTGCCCACATAACTCATACTTAAGTGCAGGGACCTGGACTAGGTCTTGCTCCAAAAATGTCTTACGGAGGCACACACACAAAGAGGCGCGTTGTCTGTCCTCGTGTTGCTGTTTTAATTAAATTCATAAATCAGCGCCCAAGCACTTTTGGAATTCACAAGAAATGACGACTCAAAATAAAAATATGCTTTTGTTTATCTTTAAATTACGATAACCTTGCAATGATTTCTGTGGAAAACTCCTACAGCCCAAGGACTGTCCACTTGATGCGACCCTACCAGCTGCCTCAGCGGAAGCTCTTGAAATGCGAGAGTTCGCTTATAATTTGTCTTAATTGAATGCCAAGGGGGCCAGGGCGGAGCAGAAGACTTTGTCTGCTCTGTAGATGAATGTCAATACCAGCAAAATATTTGCTTTTCATTGTTCATGCAAATGCAAACGTAGACGGAGAGCTCACCGTCTGCCTCGTTGCGTCTTCAACTTTTCACTTCATAATGGAAAGTTGCGAAAATATTTTGATTAGTTTGTGTCTTCATCTCCGTCTCCAACTCCTACTGCAGCTCCAACTCCTACCCCGGCGCTTCGAGCTAAAATAATTAGTCTGCTGAGAGCATTGTTTGTTTGCACTTGCCGCCGAATAACTTTTTTGTCTATCAACGCGCACTTTACGGGGTCTGTTTAATTTTCAAGAAGTAAGCAGTAGCCATTGTCATGATCAGCCTTGAGTATTTGATTGGGCTTAAAGTGTTTTAAAGGGTCATTGAAGGGTAGCTTTTTACAGGAATTGCAATAATGGGAGTAAGAGCTTTGCAGTAGAGTGGCCCGACTCTGGAAAACCCTGTACAATTGAGACACACATACAAAGACACACAACGCACACACACACACGCGTACACACCCACATGCCTATAATGTACACACTGACTCTGAAACACTGTGGAACAAAATTCAACTTTTTTTATTGCCTGGGATTGAGACCAATAAATTGTGAAACTAGAGGCATCAGGTAGCAACTGCTGATACCCAGTTCCGTTTAATGGACACTTTTCTTGAGCAAATTGGATAAGCGGTCACCAGTGAGAGCACCCTTTACCAGTACCGCCCATAGAGGTCCAACTTGAAAATCGGATTAATGGAAAACCACTCGATGGAATTTTGTAAGATTTTAAACATTTTGAGATGCTGACCAATGAAATGAGTCCTCAAGAGATTGTAACATGCATCGAAAAACCGCGATAGTAGGTACCACATTTGACAGCACCCATTATCCAGACCATATAGGCCATGAACTAGAAATCAAAATACACCGAACTGCGTTTTTAGATTCACCATCGAAGAAGGTATGTATGGGTCATATTGTACACACTTGCGCATGTTCATATGCTCAGTCACAGTGTCATGAACCACAGATCCTGGTAAATTTAACATCTGGGCAATTAAACGAACACTAAGTCTTCGGTCTGAGTTCAAAACTTTGCGCACACGAGTCACATTGTCGGTGTTTGTCGAAGTCGAAGGTCTTCCAGCACGGTCTTCATCTGCCACCTCTTCCCGGCCCTCCAAAAAGGCTTGGCGCCACCGAAACACACCACTTTTTACTAAAGCATCTTCTGGGTAAGCCTGCTTGATCATATCAAACGTCTCTGTTGCAGATTTACCGAGTTGCCAATTAAAACATACAAAGAATAGTTCTTAGCAAAATGCTCTCAGTCACCAATGCTTTGCCTCAATAATGCAATTCGCCACAATGTTTCGAGCGAAATCGATAGTCGTGATGGTTGAGATGCCGACTCTTGCGCTAAGTAGCAGTGAGATTTGAGTTCGATCCCTAGAGAAGGAAGGCAAAAAGTCAATAAAATCAAAAAAGAGAGAAACTATGAATATAAAATTTAATTAATTTACTTTTAAACAAAAATATAAAACACTCTGAGCACATCTAACATGTAACATCCTGAGTTTAATTGCTTAATAACCATTTGCTTTGCCAACATTTGGAACATCTTTATGACTTATGTTGTTGGATGTTAGAGTTAAATGTGCTCAGTGTGATTCGTCCATACATTTACATGACTTCAATACACCTTTTTACTACACGACTAACTGGTATTACGAGGAAATGTTCTTAACTTTCGGGTCCGGGCAGTGCTTCGCCAATTTATTGTCGTGGGCGCGGGATTGGAGGGATGCTGTTCGTGTAGGTTACTGTTTTTTTTCTTTCTCTCGATTCACAAGGAAATGCGGCTTATTCCATCTCTCTTATTTTTAACAGAAACCAAACATTATTTAAGATATACCAGAGTTTTGCTTTTCAAAACTCTGTCGGCCACAAAACCGAATTACTTCTAAATTTTAGCCATGAATTTAAATGGCTCAAACTTTTTCAGCCACAAACAAGAAAACCAACACGAACGTCGCACGCAACGAGGCCATGGAGACGCATTAGCAACAGGAACATGGACACGTGGCGCACTCTGATTTTGTGGCCTGCCCTCAGCTGTTAATGGCAACAGTTGTCAAGAAAAAAACCCCAAAAAGTAAGTATGGTATGTTCTGTGTGTGAGGTGTGGGGAGCCATAAATAAATGCTGCCAAAAAAATTAGAAAAAGGAATGTACGTGCAGATTAAAGACCAGGGCAAGGAGCAGCTAGCCACCTTTTCCCCTTTTTCAAGTGTTTCTGTCAAATCTAGCAAAATAAGTGTCAGTGGCGCCAGGGAAGTGTGTGCTTCCTTAGCCTGCATTCACAAGTTGCATTTCAATTCAAGCGGAAGGCAAGTGGTGCTAAGTGGGTGGTGGCGTCTGTGTGTGTGTGGCAACAGTTTCAATTGAGCTGGCAAAATGTGTAATGAGGCAGCAGCGGCAAGTGTGTAAAATAATTCTGTTACCAGAGAGAAATGAGGGCAAACACCCCCTAGTCATTAAGCATCATTAATGATGCTAGCCAAAGAAAGAAAATAAAAAGTCGGGAGTGTTGGCCTAGTAATCAAAACAAAGCTTGGAAATTAATCTAGCTACCCTTTGAAAGTAGTTGAAAAAGACATTTTTAAAGATAATTTTTTGAAGACGAAAAAAGGCACAAGCCAGCAATTTTCCCAAGACAAACACAAGTTGACATTTCCCTTTGAGGCGTGGCACTTGTCTCCAAAGTTAAAGTCAAGTGATGAAGTTCAAAACGAGTGTGAGTAGCAGGCGAAGGCAAAACGGTGGAATACTCTATCAGTAAGTATTAAGTTTCTTTTGAATGGGTAACAAAATTTAGAGTGGACATTTCGTTGCAGTCAGCAAAAAGTTTCAAAATGTTTTCCATGAATTTTTCCCTGGTATTCCTGATCTTCGAAATATGTGCCTTGAAAAAGTTTTTGACCAGGGAGCCAACCAAAACTGTACCAAACCTAACCAAAAAACAAGTATGCAAATGGTTTGGGTCAGTTCATTTATCGACGAGTTTAATAAAGTAATGGGCCGCTTCGAAGTGAATTTTGTAAATCGACTAAAGAATTGTCTGAAACATTGTGTTTTCTAAAACTTATATTAAAATTAAGTAGCTGGGTACCAAAGTATAACCAAAGGGAACATCAGCTAAAATCAGATTATGTCTTAATTTTTTAATAATATATCGAGTGGCAGAGTGGCTGTACTTGTATTTTGTTGTTGCTTGAACTTAATCATTTTATAAACCAAACCGGAAGTTTAAGACCTCCACGAAATAGTCTTATCTCCCGTGCGGGAGAGATAGTTCTAAAAAGTAGGACACATTTGTCGTAAGTCACCTTCATAAAACTTGGGCAAAAATGACCATTAATTTTAGAGTCAACCCTTTAAACAGGGATGTAAACGAACCGAACAAAACCGCAGCAAACCGCCGGTAAACCGCTTTTACTGTACCTGACGACTGTACCGCAAAATTTGTTGAATTGTGTGCAGAACCGATCCGAGAACCTAAAGACACTACGGTTCCGTTCGATTTGAATTCGAAAAATTCGGAAAAGGCCTTCTTTAAACCTTAGTTCACGCACATAGGGTCTGGTAAGACCCCAATACATTTACATGCATTTGAATGGGAATTAGAGTTGCTTACCGTCGAATTTTTAGCTCAAGTAGGTAAATGTTTTTGATTTCTTACTTCTCTATTTCTTTTTTGGCATAGAATAAGCCACATGTGAGATGAAAAGTATACCTGATAAAGTTTTTTGAATGTATAAAAAATCCTTTATTCATTTATTTTTATACCCTTGGAAAGGGTATATTAAATTTTGCCCAGAAGTTTGCAACGCACAGAAGGAATCATCTCCGACCTCATAAAGTATATATATTCTTGATCAGCATGACGAGCTGAGTCGATTAAGCTTTGTCCGTCCGTCTGTCCGTCCGTCCGTCTGTCCGTCTGTCTGTTTCTACGCGAACTAGTCCCTCAGTTTTGAAGCTATCGAGCTGAAACTTTGCACAGAGTCTTCTTTTTACTGCACGCTGCTAATATGTCGGAACCGACCGGATCGGATGACTACTTCTTGTAGCTGCCATACAAATGTTCGTTCGGAAAATGGGTTTTTGTAAGAAAAACTGTTTTCTTCTCAATATTACTGCTCTCAAACACGGTCATGGGTAATATGTAATGTTTTTAAGCTGATCTGCGAAGTTTGGTCGAAGTCGCTAACCGTTGAGACAAGCTATTTCAAGTGTATCAAAACTTCGGTACAGACGAAGTTAGCTTTGCCTTTCTCGTTTTAATTTATTATGAGCCAACACAAAGTTGTTTGAACAACAGAAAGGGAATACTAATGAGTTTAATGGTAAAATATGAAACGAAATTTCTATATGTATTCTGCGGCAGCCAAAAGAAGCATGTATAATCGACTTTTGAGTGTAGTTGACAGACCGTATTAGTGCAATCGAAACAGAAAAATCGAGTTTTACGACAGGATCTTTGGCCGTTGAGTGTATCAGGAGTGCTGTGTTGAGGAACCACAACACTGCTGGAAAAATTTATTGCTCTGCCGAAGAACGGATTATTGCTAGATGCTTTTTTCGACATTTGGAGGACCAATGTTTTGGAAAACTTATTAAAAAATGTGCGTCTCCCGTCTTTTCGGTTGATTTCATCATTTTGTTTACAAATTATATGAGTAGCCAATGCCATTACATTAATAATGTTGCAGAAAAATGCATATGTATAGCGTCTTGTTTGTATAATTGGTCCATAGAGTCAACGCCGACCTTAGTCGAATTATAAAACAAAATCGCTTCGGGTTTCATCGCTTCGCCTTAAACAATTTTAGGGGTCAGGCCAGGCCCTATGTGCGTGAGCTAAGGTGTAAATTTTATATCTTACTTTTTCGTCAAGTTTCAATGACTTTTTTATACACTTGAAAGTGTATATATTTTCAGTTTGCAACGCATAGAGGACCCAAGTATAAATATTTTTTCAGACGACGAGCTTCGACTTTCCTCCGTCTTCCCTCCCTTTCTTCCTCTTCTTTACGACGTCCCAGTAGAGATATTCACAAGCGAACCGACTACGGAGACTACCGAGCTGCCTACAAAGTTCTTCGGAAAATTTTTAAAACTTTTGTTCTCAATAAGCTGCTCAAACACGTCTGGGTAATGTAATGTTTTTAGATCTGGAAGTTGGGCCGAAGTCGCTAACCGTTGTATATCATGTATGAAAACTTCGGTACAGACGAAGTTAGCTTTGTTGAAAAGAAAGCCAATAGAATTTTTAGGAGGGTACCTGAAAGCAAGTTTTGATACCTAAATTAGAAGTATGTTAAATTAAATCTAAAAATGCCTGGCCAGGCCTGGGTGCGTGTACAAAAACAGTACACTAGCTTTGTCCATTTCCTGCAATTGTCTTCCCTTTTCTAAATATATCTGTCATCATTCTGAATTCTTTCAATGAAAGTTGCAGATCGAAGCTGCAGTTGCCTAGCACTAAGAGATCAGAAGTTTTGCCAAGAGAAGGAGAGAGAGAGCGAGCAAGAAATCTCTCGGTCGCCGAAATCACAAGCGCAAATCACTTACCATAGCAAGTGTTTTGTAAATGTCGTAGGCTGCCATGCGATAACGCTTGCAAAAGCAATCTTACTTTAAGCTTGGTTTGCAAACCGCTTGCTAAATTGCTGGCTGGGACGCTTACAGGCTAATAATATGAATGTATTCGACAAATTATATGCGCTCTCTCGTTCTCTCTCACACTGACTCGCTCTCAGTTTATGATAAACTCTGGCGCTTTCTTGAGTCTGCAACCTTTTCAATGACCGATTGACTGAATTGGGCCTGGTATGGGGTTACTCTCAGACCGATCAGTGCTGTGTGTTCAACCAACGGTGAGCGCAAATGCAGCACATATTTGCTTGAGGAAAGCACAAGAGAGTTTTGTTTTTGATTTTCGGTCACTGACGTGAGCATAGCAAACTAAACATTTGGTTGAGAGTTATTTACGAGCTACGAAATTTACCCACGTCGGTCTGTGTCGGTGTCCTCACTCGTCGACACGTCATCCATTCTTTTTTACAGTGTGACCATCGTCTCTAACACTAACACTAAAATACTTATCGATATATTTATATTATATTTTCAAATAATTCCCAAGACTACATATTCCAATCTTCTTCAAAAACTTGCATGATCTTTTAGAAAATTTATTTATTTCAGAACCTCCTGTTCCTATCATTGGTAGGCCTTTGCTGAGGCCTCTTCCTTATAAAGAAAGAAGACAAGTTAACAATTTATTAAAAGTGTCCTTTAAAAGTAAGAAAATAGCTTGCACAATGCCTAACAATTCTCGAGTACTTCTCTATATTAGTGCACCACCACATTACTTTTTCAAGAATGCCGACAAAACTGTCGCTTTTTGAGTTCAAGTTTGTTGTACACTTGTCTTGTGTCTACCATCTCAACTTGCAGAAAAACTTTTTCAATAAGCCGCATTTTAATTTCAGTTTTCCTTCATTTTCCACTGCAAGTGGCTAAAAGTTTTCTGCAGTGCAACCTTTTAAGTTAATAGGAACCATTTCCGTAGCGTGGGCGTGGCCCGCAATCATACATATAATAAATAACATCAATCACCTGTGCGGATGAAATACAATGCTCCGCTTAGGTGAGTGACAACAACTAAAGCGTGTTGTCATGTCAAATTGTTTACGGCCAATGTGTCAATGGCCCCCGCCGATGTCTCGGGTCTATCAATCAATCTCAGTCTCAGTCCGTTGGCCGCCGCCTTGGCAATTGATTTCAATTCAATTTTTGCAGATTGCAATCGAAGCCATAAAACTGTATGCTGGCCCTGACAACCACGACGCTGACGACGATGCGGCTGCTCCTCTCCACATCCACACGTAACTGCAATTTGGTTACTCGCCCCGGGGGCGCAATATTAATGAGTGGCAGCATGCAAAGCAAAGTGCAACTTGGAACTCGTTTGCAGTTCGTACGTAGCACGGAAGCTGCGGCTCCTGACTGCAGAGCTCCTAATGACTGCTATTACATTTATCGTCTCGGCCATTACAATAAAATAAGCAAGAATTTAGTAATTATCCAATTTGAGAGTTACAACAAATCAGCGTGCCAAACGTGCCACGGTGCTGATTGGTTTTTGTGTCCACAGCCAAGGAGCGGAACAGCTCTGGCTCAAACGGCATATCAAACGTTCTAAATGTTGCGTTAGTTTCCACGTTTCACATCGATAGTGTTGTACTTGCAGAGATAGTCCTGCCTAAAGCATCCTTCACAGCATTCACTGTATCCATTCTCCTGACACTTCACACGAGAGCCGCACACAAACGTGCAAGCGAGTATGTGGAAAATGTTGCTTTGATCCGTGTCCAGTTGATGAAAACGAATTCTAGTTGCTGTTTGCTTTGGACCCTTTGAGAGGGCTTGTGCTCATATCCTGTTGAATGGCATCCATTTGTGTTTCAACGATGCCACCAAGCACCCTCTATCTGCCTGGCCAATATTTCATTATGATTGCCGACACTAAAAGCCACATCAATGCCCCTGTTCCTGCAGAGTCTTTTGTCTCTGTTGGACTCAAAACTCAATTTATTTGCTTTAGTGGACTTCGCCACACTTTGTGGGCTTAAAAAGTGCACTGGTCCTGGGCCTAAAACAATTAATTTTGTTTTTTCGGCTTTCCAAAAGTAAACGAAAAGGATGCCCCAGGAAAAACTGAAAGTGTTGTGATGGAATTTTTGAAATGTGTAATTTTTCAAACCAGAAGCTTCAGCCTAATTTTGTTTAAGGGTACTATAGTTGCTTAAACGTTCTATTAGGGTCTCGTCCCTGTAAAACTTTCAAGTATATCCGAAAAAAAATTTTTTTTTTAATCTCGAAAAATTCAGAAGACTCTTTTTTATTTCTTATATTTAGTTGAAAAACTTTTAAAAAAGTTACAAAATCATCACAATTAAAAAAAAATTGAAAAAAAAATGTGTTATCTAAACTTTTGGAGGTTTTTATTTCTTACCATGTCTTGACCTAAATCAAATTTCATGAAAACTATTCGAGGGATTTGAATAATTTTTTTTTGGTGAAAGCTAACACCCAAATGCAACAAATCAATGTTTGAAATGAATCAAAAATAATTTTCATATCATCAAAAACAGTTTTCGAAACTTTAAATGCGATTATCTCGGAACCACTTTTTCCAAAATGGTTGCAAAAATGTAAGGAGTATTTTATTATTTTAGCGGAGTGTCCCAGGGGAGAGGGGGTGAAAGAGGGTGGAAAGAGCAGTGACTAAACAGTGACTAAACGGTGACTTTACATTGACTTATCAGTGTCCTGACATTGGCTTGACAATGATTTAACAGTGACTAAACAGTGACTAAGCAGTGACTAAACAGTGACTTAACAGAGAGTTGACAGTGACTTAACAGTGACTTGTCAGTGACTTAACACTGACTTGACCTGAAAACAGTGACTTGACTAAACAGTTACTTGACAGTGACTTAACAGTGACTAAACAGTGACTTCACAAAGACGTGACAGTGACTAATCAGTGTCCTGACAGTGATTTAACAGTGACTTCAAAGTGATTTAACAGTGACTTGACAGTGATTTAACAGTGACTTAACAGGGACTTGACTGAACAGTGTCTTAAAAGTGACTTAACAGTGACTTGACAGTGACTAAACAGTGACTGACGTGACAAAACAGTGTCTTGACAGTGACTTAATAGAATTACAGAAAATAATGATGAACGCAGCTGCTAGTGATCTTGTTGTTCGTATATCTTCTCCCTGTTTTCTTCTTTTGATAGATTGTTATTGCTGATTTATATACCGTTGAGAGACTGTGATTTTGAGATTAAGCCCTTAAATTTATCATCATGATTCACATGAAATCCTCGTGAGTGTTTCTATGGCAGCTATATGCTATAGTGATCCTAATCGGCCGGTTCCGACAAATGTGCAGCGTATTTGTACCAAAAGATTTCGTGCAAAGTTTGGTTAAGATAGCTTCAACACTGACGGAGGAGATAGCAAAGAAACAGAAGGACATGGCTATATCAACTCAGCTCGTCTTGCTGATCAAGAATATATTCTTTATGTGATCGGAGATGCTTCCTAATATGCGTTACAAACATCCGAACAATTTTAATATATCCTCTCCAAGAGTACAAAAATGAAATCTTTTGAAGTTTTTGGACACCGACGGATTTTTCGAGCGTTTTGTAAACCAACCGAGGCTAGAGGTTTCCAGGACACCCCCGTATATCAGGATGAGATTAAAAACAAATTCGAGTTTTTCAATACACAAGAAATATTTCATTTATGAGTGCAACTAAGTCGCTCAATTTTGGGGTTGCCACTGCATTTAAAGATGTGAAACGTAGTCTCAGTGGACTTTAAGAACGTAAATCAGACTTTTGATATACAACTCTATGCTTTCATCATTGCAGTTAGCACTAAAAATCCCAGATCTATGGAAAGAGCAACAAGTCAATCTTATTTGAAAGGTGGAGCTGAAATGATGACAAAGGCAATTGCAGCAACACGGAGCCAAGTTAAACTAGATTTGGTATATTTACTATTTGTTAAGTTTACCTGTTGGGGATCCTACATTTGAGTTACAGACCCCACCATCGGAATGGAGCTCTTTCCTTGCTCTATGATTAACTGGTATAAAAACTGAGCTCGTTATGCCAAACGTCGCATCTTTTCATATTTTGAAATTAAAAACTTAGATCACCCATCGGTGCAGCAACCGCAACTCAAGTATTAACTCATTTAATATGATGGCAAAAAAAACTTGCAATTTTGACTGACGCTGAGCTTGTCACATACTCACAGCAGCAAGAACATGACCCGTAAACTGTTGTGGCCTTTTGCAAGCGTTGACAAAGCCATAAAAACTCGCTTTTGGCCAGAGCTCGTAAAACATACAAAACGTTGCCGTTTTTTTTTTGTTTTGGTGCCATTTTCTGCTCTCTACTCCGCTCACTGGCTTGGACACTTGCCAATGGAACGGGAAAATGTGAAATATTGTGGCTGCCAAAATATAAGTATTGTCATAAACATTGGAGGTGGCTCTTTAAATTGCGATAAAACGTTTAAGCGCATCACACAATTTATGTGAGTTGATAATAACAGACAACGACAACGTCATATACATAAATAAGGCTATGGAAATTTATGAATGGGTGCAGACCCCGGGAGATAGTTAATTAGAGATTCTGTCAAAATGATTTCGAGCCAACCAGTTGACAGTCGGCAATTGCGAAATGCCAATTGCCCATCATGGCCAGTCGAAAACAACTCAATCAAAGACTGGGCAACCCAAGGCATAACCAGGAAGCAGAATCCACCGGAGCGGGCACGACAAAACTGTAACAAGGAACTGTTCATCGGTTCTCCTTGCCCCAACAATGTGCAACAGGCAGCTGCTTGTTGAGCAACTTTCTAAATGAGTGCTCTATAAATCACGACCAGAGTACAAGTTAGTACCGCTGCGACTGCCATGTCCGTGGCTACTAGAACCAAAATTAATTTAGTCATACTGCTGGACACTTGCTAGATTAATGGCCAACATTTAGAAAGTCCAGAACTAGGAGCTGGAGGCAGATTTGCGACAGCCCAAAATCAATGAAGCGCGGGCGTGGGCGAACCTACGTGCCACGGCCAGGGCACAACAATAAGAATTTAAATTTTTATTCATGGTCAACAATGCGGAAGCTGCAGCCAGCGAGCACAAAACAAAAGAAAATTCGCTGGCAAACATTTGCATTTTGATACAGGGGAAATATTCTGGTCATGATGCGGGCTTGCCCGCTTTAAACTTGTTCTCTGGCCTTTGCATATCATCACAGTTTTAAGTTACTTTTCATATATCTGAAAGCATTTTCACCATTTCAATTAAGCAATTTTTCAGTCTGACCATTAAAATATGCCTTTAAAATTCCTCACAAATAATAAAGTGCATATGTCTGTGGCATTGAAAAGCATTGCAATTGATATGCAATTGCATGTAATTGCATTTCACTTATTTATGCTCATGAATTTAACCATTGAAATGCATCTAGATGAGAATATTATTGGATAGGGCGAAAGCAATAAAGCTAAGAGAACTTTGCTTAAATAAATTGTTGGAAGTTATGGCCAGGACTTGTAATTTTATCTAAATGAAGCTGAAGAAAGCATTTTTGAGGTTTACATATTTAAGTTAAATGCATGGCTAACTTTTTATAATTCAACCAATAGAGTCAAGGAATTTATTTTTTAGTAAAATTGCACTAAAAATTTGCTTTGAGACTATTGCCTCTGATTGACTTAAGCATTTACACAAGCTGTCATGGCGGAGTTTGCACGATTTGTGTCCGAATTTTTCTAGGTGTTTATGGTTTTTCATTCCGGTAAATAGACAAATGGCCCGCATGCACGAAGTCCCCTGAGATAAATAAGACAAATATCCGAATTTCTCCAAAGTTTGAAGTCATTGAATGTATTCTAAAAATTAAATCTAATGCACTTGGACTTGACGGAATGAACCCAAAATTTATAAAAATGATTCTACCTAAAATCTTGCCCCACTTAACTCATGTGCTCTATACATCACTTACAACTTCTGTCTTCCCCGCGATATGGAAATCGTCCAAAATGGTTCCTATCCCAAAGCCCATCAATAACTATCGACCGGTAGCTATATTGCCATACCTATCAAAAGTTCTGGAACATCTTAGGGAGATCAAATTCGCATCCATATTTCTGACAACTTGCTGTAAAATGAAAAGCTATCCGGCTTTAGGAAGAATAGAAGTTGCACCACAGCTATATTAAATGTAGTCAAAGATATTCGAAATAAGTTGTATGATGGGAAAGCAACATTACTCGCCCTGCTGGATTGCAGAAAGGCTTTTGACACTGTAAATCACGATATTCTTTGCACAAAACTTGACCAATTGTATAATAGCCTTTTTCCACTAGCTTCATTTCTTATCATTTTCATTTCTAAAAATGAAGTCGTTCCCATTGACAAATTGTCATCATTTTGACACTTTGACAAAAACAGCTGCTTTGTTTGTTTTAAATAACAGTCGGCACTTTTTAAACTTACGTGGACTTTTTGGAATATTTAGCAAAAAAAAAAAAAAAGACATACCCCTCAGGACAGCAATTCCTCGTGGCGAACGCATTGCCATCTCCCTAAACTATCAGCAGAAAGCTAAATACACAACTAATTTTTACCTATTTATATGAAATTTTTCAAATGGAAGTTCATTTGTTCAGTGGAAATAGGCTATAACTTTTCGAACTCAGCATTAAATCTTATAAAATCTTTTCTGTCTAACAGAAGTCAAGCAGTTGTTATACCGTATTCAAAGTCCTCATTATTACAAGTTAAACGTGGTGTGCCTCAAGGCTCTGTCCTCGGCCCTTTACTGTTTACCATATTTGTTAATGATTTGCCCAATATTTTGCCAAATATTTAATTGTCATATTTACGCAGACGCCGTCCAGTTATATGTTAGCCGTCCAGCAGATAAATTAGATGACTGTACTGAAATTTTTAATAGTTAGTTAATGAAGATCTCAGGCTGGTCAAAAAACAAGGGTCTCTGTCCGAACCCGTATAAATCCAAATGTTTGCTTCTTAACACAAGCAACTTACGACCCCTTTATGAAAATTTGCTATTAGAATATGTAGAAGAAGCAAGAAATTTGGGTTTTTTCCATAAGATATCTTAATCTGTCCCAACTTAGGACCTAGAGCCAGCTAGAACTCACTAATTAAAAATTAGAAAGGTCGCCAGATAAATACAAACTCTATATAAGAGACGGCACGCTCTCTTGTTTTGTAAACGAAACTAACAAAAAGTTTCAAGAAACAACGCAAACGCTTTTTTGAATGCTTGCATTCAAAATTAACGGCCAGTTCTAAGCTCTCTCAAGAGCTGTAGCTTTTGAACTTAGAACTTTGAGCTTAAGCTTAAGCTTATGTACACCAAAAAGTTGAAAACATGGAAGCTTGTCCTATTTTTACTTTCATTGTTTTTTGAGGTTCCCAACTGATTAAAATATTGATTGTATGGAAAGGCAGCTGAAGTGATGTTTTCTCCAGCGATAAGCCTACTGAAGATTCATTCGGGAGAATGATGAAACGGTACCGTATAGGCAACTCATTTTTGGTGTACAATAATGCATAAGTTGTTTTCAGTTGTGAACAAACACAACTTTTTCGGACCTAGAGCCAGCTAGAACTCACTAATTAAAAATTAGAAAGGTCGCCAGATAAATACAAAATCTGTCCCAACAATATCTCCCTACCGCTATTCTTCTTCAAATAGCAAAAGCATTTTTTTTTTACCTACCCTTTTCTATGGCATCGAAGTGTTTGCAAACTGTGATGTCTTAAATTCTTGCAAGCTGTATATTGCGCATAACAATATTTCCCTTTATGTTTATGGACTAAAACGCAGCTACTCAACAAAATTATTCGACCTTTCTCTTAACTCATGGACCAACTTTAGGGTGTTAATTCAATTGCACAAGATCATCTGAAAAAACAACCACTGCATCTTTTTGAAAAACTTGAGTTTTCAACCTCAAGACGAACAAATAATTTCGTCATCCCAAGGCACAAACTTCTTCTATCTGAACAACAATTTGGCGTTTATGCCTTTTGGATTTGGAACTAGTTACCAAACTTTTTAAAATGCATCAGCGGCGCGACGCAATTTTAAAATGGACTTAAAACTTATCTTTAATATTACACTCAAAAAAAAAAACAGTCCAAATCGCCCTAAAATTTAGAAATTCGCCCAAAAAGGGGTCAAAGGCGACTCGCCTTATTTTTAGAAAAAATGCTTTTTTTCAAAATAGAAAATTGTGTTCTAGATTTCTGGGCAATCTTTCTAAAAAACTTAGACAATTTTTGCTGTTAGGTCGATTTAAAATTCCCAAGCGATTATGGCAGCGCTGGCATGAGTGGAAGCAGCTGGCAGTAAAAGACTAAAAAAAAATTGTAAAGAGGAGGACGACTGACCACAGACCGTGTGTGTTGGTGTTGTTGTTGGATCCACCCCCTCTCTATTCACCCCCAACACAACCTCCCGCAACCCCCTTTTTTAAACTATAAATTTTTTACTTACTCTTTACTGACTTGACGGGACCACTCACAAATACTACACGGACGACGTCTTAGCCCACCGACTATTAGCCTTAACATAACGTTGCGTCATAAGCGTAGTTAAGAATGTACGCAGTTGGTCTAGTTGACATGACATTCGCAGCAACGGAGGCCTGGACAAGTCCAGTAGACAACTTTTTCTTCTATTTTTGTTTTTTAATTTTTTTTTTTTTAATTTTGTTTAGCAATACCTTGGTAAAATCGTACCTATAATTTGCCGTATTTACGCTTAAGTACCACTTTTGCCACCTAAGAAGCACAAGTCGTGTCAGTGATAAGAAATTAGAAAATGTCATGGACTGGGATCCAATCCCCGTAGAACATTCTTTTCTCATTAAATGGTTCTTTTTAATGTTTTTTTTTTATTTGAGGTGTTTTTATTTTTATAAAATCCTTTAATTGATTTCTACATGGTGTAACGCATGTCAAGACAAAACAAAAACTTGCTCAATACTACATCAGTGAAATATATCTACTATCTCAGGCATTGCGAATGGACATTAGTGTGTGTAAATGCCATCACATAGACGGCTTCGTCAAACTACAAAAACAATGAGGAAGAAGCGTTCGTTTTTTTGTCTCCTCTCTTGTTCTCACTTCTCTCTTTTTTATATTTTTCTAAATTTCAGGGCGAATTTCTAAATCTAGATAATCTTTCTAAATTTTAGGTGAATTTCTAAACCAATTTTCTAAATTTAAGAAACCCGTTTTCTAAAATAAGGGCGTTTTACTCACTTTAATGGCTTTCGCCCTATTTTAAGAAATCGTGCTATGCATTTATTTTCTTAATTCAGGGCAAATCTGCCAAAATTTAAGAAAGATTTTAGGAAAATATCTAGAAAAATTATCCAAATTTAAGAAAAATAATATAAGTTTCAAATTTAAGAAATTAATTTCTAGAAAATCTATTTTCGGGTTATGCTTTCAAATTTAAAAAATTCTATAAACAAGTAATTTTTCTACAATTAAGAAAAAGTTATTTTATGGCGAATTTCTAAAATCTAGAAAATATATTTTTTTGAGTGTACATTTAACGAGTAGAGAAATAGGGAAATCGATAGGGAATAATAAAATTAGTTATACGGGGGCGACACAGAAATCACTAGAGATTTTTGGTATAAACGTTTGAATTTGCAATTTAAATTGTATTGCTTTAAAGTGAACTACAGGGTTGCCCATATTCGACGGACCCATCTGGCAACGCCATAACTTTTGACAGAGATGTCAGATCGCTTAATGACATACCGCGTTTGCTCCAAGCGTTTTTCTGAAATAGTTGAAATTTACATTCAACAGAACAAGTCAATTGTGAAAACTCAACGTGCTTTTAAAAAATTAAAAAATGTGACCGAAATGTGTGAAATGGGACCGTAAATAAGCAAAATTGCCGTATTTACGCCACTGAAAATCCTCAGGAGATTCAAGAAGTGCCTCTTCATGACGAAAAAGTCACAGTTTGGTGCGGCGTTAGTGCGAAAACGGTCATTGGGCCGTTTTTCTTCCAAAATGAAAATGGCCATGCTGTTACCATCAACCAGGAGCGTTATCGCGACATGATGACCAATTTTGTGATGCCAATTATTCGTCGAAAGCGTATGAGGCAGTTCTGGTTTCAACAAGACGGCGCTCCACCGCACACAAGTCGCATAACAATCGATTTTCTGAAGAAATTGTTTCCGGGCCGTTTGATGTCGAAAAGTGGTGATTTGGACTGGCCACCGCGTTCGCCCGATTTGACGCCGCCTGACTTCTTCTTGTGGGGATATTTGAAGTCAAAGGTTTACGTTAACAAGCCAAGGACCGTAGAAGAGCTCAAGGACAACATTCGTGAAGAAATAGCCGCTATTCCGGCCGAAATGTTGGCGAAATCGATGGAAAATGCTGCAAAAAGGGCACAATACGCCATCAACGCCAGAGGCGGCCATTTGAGAGATATCATATTCAAAAAATTGATGTAAACAAATCTACTTGGAACAAATTAAATGATTAAGATTGCCAACCGCCAAATTTTTATTTTTTTCTTTGATTTAAAAAAATAAAAAAAATCGGTCAGCCCGACTATGTGTATACCCTGTACCTAAGTAAGGATATGCAGGTGTCTCTCTGGTTTCTCTCCCCTCTCTCTTTCTCTCTTCTTCTCTCTCTTTCCTCCCCTTTTCTAGTTTAGTTTTGTGGGTGGTTCCTTTTTTTATGTTTTTCTTTTAATCATCTATCTACACAACTTTTGACGTTTTTCAAATTGCGGGTGCGGGGGGGGGCGTGGCTTGAAAAATTGCTGCTGAGTATAAAGATTAACCACCCTACTAAATCAGATGGTGAATTTGAGCGATTTGGAATCACCTACTCAAAACTACTTGGCTTTGTATACTCGGTTTCAATTCGCTTTATTTTCACCATCTCATCATCTAATAGCGGTGGTTTTTGGTGCCACTTCACATATAAATTCAAGTACGAAAATCGCTAGTGATTTCTGGGTCACCCCCGATATAGGTATATTAATACAAATATAATAATAATTTAATTAAAATTAATATAAAATTTAAATTTAATGATAATTATATCAGTTAAGTCGGATTATGTTTGTAAATGTTGTATTCTGTACGTTTGCGATTAGTGCATTAATTTAGAAGTTTATCTTGTATCACTAGGAAATCGCTCAATAAATTTAAAATTTAGATAATTAATCAAAATCTTTCGCTACGATTTTGAGAAATTTGCATATAAATGAAAATGTGTAGAGGCGATTTTTTAACTTTATTTATTAAATACCCGCAATGAATAAATTAACCAACAGGTTACATAAATTAATAGTTTATGCAATTCTTAACCTATTGCATTTACAAATTCCAAATTAGTTTAATGGGTAGGGAATAATCAAAAAACAAAAAATTACTCTAGGGTTCTACACTCCATCGTTTTAAAATCGACACCATCTCACCGACGCTATTGTGACGAACATCAAATTACGAGATTTTCTCAAAAATGCGCTTGCAAATGAAAAACTCCATGTGTGTTGTTACTGTCAAGTCAATGTAAAGTCACAGTTAAGTCACTGTCAAGTCACTGTCAATTCACTGTCAATACATTGTCAAGTCACAGTCAAGTCAATGCCAAACACTGTTTAGTCACTGTTGAGTCACTGTTAAGTCACTGTTAAGCCACTGTTAAGTCACTGTCAAGTCACTGGTAAGTCACTGTCAAGATATTGTCAAGTCACAGTCAAGTCACTGCCAAACACTGTTTAGTCACTGCTAAGTCACTTTCAAGTCACTGTCAAGTCACAGTTAAGTCACTGGTAAGTCACTGTTTAGTCACTGCTTAGCCATTGCTCCCTCTCCGCCTTCCTCTTTTACCGCTGTCTCTTTCACATTTTCAAAATAAAGGGACGCACAGTGGATTTTAAATGACTTTAATCTTCTTTATGTGTTTGAATCGGTACGAAAAATCTTAGATTTAAAATTTTGTTTTGCGTGCACTTAAACATATGATAAGGATTGGGAGCCGGTACGCCTATGAAACCCGGCTATCCCCATTGCGCTCTCAACAAGCAAAGCTTGATCATTGCAGTTTAATAATACAAGATAAAATGATAATGTACCTTGCTTTAAGACCACATTTTTCTGATAATTTACCATTTTTTGGTGGCCTCCATTTCTTCACTTTCAATTCAACACGATAGATTAGTCAAATAGCTCAGCTATACTACTGAACGTGTCAACCATTGTCACTTCACTCGCAGATACATTTCAATCTAGCCACGCACATTGCTATACATGATTTCTACGTAAGCCCATACCCATAGCCAATCCCAATCCTCCTCGCTTATTGCAACTGTCTGTTTATTTAGCTCGCATTGTATTTCAGGGCTTGGCAGTTGGCTCTGGCGCTCGATTGTTTATTTTTGGGTTTGCTGCTGTCGACTGCAGCAGTAACAACAACAAACAAATAGTGGCAAATTGTAATTTAATACCTCAAAAATTTGCAACACAAAGCGCTTAAATGAGGTGTTGCAAGTTCATGTCTGACTTCCCCTCGCCTGCTCCGTTGATTTGCTTGTTTTGTTTGGCTGACTGGCCACTGCCCCAAAAACAGACGTCTCTGGTTTCGGGCGGAAACAATTTGCAATTTGATAGAATTTCGTTGCAGTCCGTTTTTAATTAAGCCAACGTCAGCTCAAGTGGTTCTGTTTCCATGTCCACATGCGGGTATATTCCCTTTAATTATGTACAACAGCTAAAGTATCTGCAAGTTGACACAGTTATCTGTCAGGCCGACAAAAATTTACATAACTTTCAACTTTTGCCAGGCAAATGAAATCCCGCAGGATGTAATTTGCCGGCTTAATTATTAACATGACAGCGTCATTTATGCCACTTTGCATGCAAATAACTGGCAGAATGACACACACACACACTCGCAGGCATTTCTTAGTATGTAATTTTATCAAATACACTGCGTATGAGTAATGTTTCGAGATGTTAAGCACAGTGGAATCAAAGAGTGTCAAAGCCATAATTATATTTCAGGATCAGATGGAGTAATAGCTAGACCGGTTTGGATCTATTCTTTCTCAGCGCCTTATAACAGGGTCAGTTGTCAGTTTGATGGGTTGCCAAATCACCTTTAAAGTGTTATTTTTTTATGTCCAACCTAGTTTGTCATATGAGAACCAAAAACTCCTCAACAAAGTCAGGACCGAGTCGATAATGATTATGCAGCCCCGGCCAGGTCACCTGCCATCAGTGAGACGCAATGGGGAAATCTGCAGCGGGCTCAAAACGCAGCTCTCTGGACGGTCACTGGATGCCACTCTATGACCCACGAAGACCATCAAGAGAGAGAGAGCGAGAGAGTAAACAATATGCTCGCTTGTGTCAAATAAAATAAAATTGCCAAAAATGTAAAAAACACGTAAAGTCTGTCACAAAATTAACAAGTAAAGGGCGGTATCCACGGCTCGCGAAAAATCTCTCGTGAAAAAGTTGATATTCCGCGGATACTTTACAGAGTCTGCTAAGCCGCTGCTATTAACACGATAACACAATTTTTTCTATCGATAAGCGATTTAAAGTAACCTTGCGCTGCTTTGGCGCTGTAAAAAAAACAGGTCGTAAACAAATAAAAAATCAAAATAATTTAATAATTTTTAATATCTTTATTGAAGCAAACTTTTATTGCTGCAACTTAATGCGGCAAATCTGGCCGCCACCATTGTGGAGTGGCAGGAAGAGGAGCAACAGTGGGAAAAGAGAAAGCACAGATACTGGGTTAACCCATACCTGCGCGAGAGAAGTAGTGTTGGGTAAAGGTTGTTCTTTTCGCTGAACATGTTCACTTGTTCTTTTCTTCTAAGTGAGTCAACTCACTCAATTCGCTCACTTGTTCAATTGTTCTTGTTCATTTGTTCTTTTTCAATTGTTATTGTTCATTTGTTCCTGTTCACTTGTTCTTGATCTATTGTTCTTGTGTTCTCAGCGAGATGATTACAAGTGTATGTGTGTGTATTGCTGTTTGGACCCCGATCATCTTGCAGATGCCAAGCTCAGTTTGCTCTTCATATTAGCCATCTGCTCTTCGCGTATTTTTGGCAACATGCAGGGCTGGCTTATACACAAAGCTTGTAATCCTTTGTTGGCTTATAAGACCAAATTGCTCGACATTTTCCACCAGGGCAGAATGGTCGTTGTTGTTGTTCTGCCGGACAACTGGTTCCACTGTCGCGGCGTGTTTGCATTTAAGATGCAGAATTAGATTGCTTTGTGATTTGCAATTTAAGGCAACGCTGTAGTATTTACATTTCGCCGTTTTATTCTCTCTAGTCATTCTGACTAAAAAAAGCGGACGTGATTACCACACTTAAAGGTTGCTTAATACAGAGTTGCCATAAATTGACAACAAACAGTGATCTAATTCAACAGTCAGGTCACACTGAACAGTTCGCTGAACTAGATACTTAACAGATATTAGGGTACAGCACACAGAGCAAGACAAAATTTAACAGCTCACAGAGCGAGACAGACTGAACAGCTCACAAAGCAAGGGAGAGACTGAACAATTAACAGAGCAAGACAGAACAACCCTCTGAGCAAAAGAACAACAGAGCAAGAACAGAACAAGAGAACAACTCAAGAACAACTCAAAGCAAGACAGAGTGAACAAGATAGACTGAACAAGAATCGCTGAACAAAAATGAACAATTGAAGAAGAACATGTTCGCTTGCTCAGTTTAAAGAACAACTCAATTTTGTTCACTCACTCATGAGCAACCCAACACTAGAGAGAAGTGAAAAGGGGAAGCTATTTCAAAGATGTGAGTAGTAATGCCTAGAAGTTTGAATGGATAGTTTACGAAAAAATTTGTTTTAGTTTCAGAACATTATTCAAAATCCTGATGTCTTTCACGAGAACTTCCATATGAGCTACACATGCTTCGGAAAGCTTTTCCAAATATTAGAAGCACACTTCATGTCCAAGAGCATGTCTCGCCCGGATTGCATACCAATTTAATTGAAATTGGCAGTAGTTTTGGAGTAAGAATTGGCGCTGTTGAGATAACTTAAGTTCGTTGACTTATTTCTACCTTGTGAAACTAGGTATTTGGCGTCCGGAGATATACAACGTCATGTGTGCTCGTCATATCGGATCAGCAAGTCTAGGATGAGCGTCCTTATTGACAGAGTATGTGATGCCATTTGCGCGGAGCTGAAGGATGAGATAGCTCCATGGGTAAGGGTGGCATGCTGCAAGACGCCAAGGAGTTCGAGGAGGTTTGGAATTTTCCGAACTGCATTGGAGCAATTGACCATAAAAGCACCAATCAATAGCGGTATATAAGCGGTATCGTATAAATTTAATTTCATTTTGTTCATTAGGCGACGTTTTCTGCCGTAGTCTTTTTTTGCTGCGCACATTTTTAATTTGTTGTTGTCTTGCCCGCAGAAACCAGAATCAAAACCTATTTTCGTTTCGTCGCCACAAAAAAAGGCGTTAACAGCACTTAAAGCTACGTTATTTGTTTAACATAACGTAGTGGCAAACGTAAACTATTTATCCCGACAAGTGGAAACCGATTATGAAACAGCCACACAAACAAATTACGCAGCAGTTTTTTTATATGGAGTTTTTCATTTCGCAACCATTTCGCGAGCCGTGGATACCGCCCTTTAATCAAGAAAATTTCGTGCGCGGAGATGCGTCGCTCTCAACTGCTGCCAACAGACTGACTGAGCGAGACTACCTTTTTGAGTATACCTTGCCCAGGACCATAAGCACAACTCTAACCCAATTCAGATCAGGGTACGTATGCTTCCTCACCAGAATCAGCCCAAAGATAGTAGATTAGTGCCCTGATCTCGTCTAAAAATTTTCCTGAAATTTAGTAAAGGTTACCTAAAAATTAATTTTTTAGAAGAAAAAAACGGTCACATTATTTGCGCTAGCTCCGAACACATTACGAAATTGACACCGACGTGCGAAGACAGCAAACAGCTTTTTAGCCGCTGGCAAGCGGTCGATGAAGTAGGTCAGAGCTGGTTTGCGTCGCTTTATTTTCGCTTAGCAATACACTTTTACTTATTGTCCTCGCTTTTCTTGACAAATGCTGTTTCGTGCTGTTTTAGATTTGGATAGTCTACTGTTCAGTTCAAACAAAATATTTCGGTCAATATTTCAGTTCAAACAGAAATTCCCTCTCTCACTTTTCCTCACTTTTTTTCGTTTCCTTCACGGGTCCTAAAAACTGCTTTGTAAGCTACAACCGAATGCTATGTAATATAGCAGTTGCTTAAAGTTTTAATTGGCGTCTAAGTCTTTTTTGGCCGATTGTGAGTTTTCGGGCTTTCGTTACTAACTAAATAGGATTTCCCTGCCGCCAGGACACTGTGCGCCATGGACGTGCTCTACCACTACTTGTAGTTGTACCAGTACTTGTAAATACGAGAACTGCAACTGTATAAATATTTGCAACACATTTTGCTATTGCTCCAAGTGGCAAAAGTGAGATCTGACTGCAAAGTACATTCAAACCTCAATTCATAAACGCACAAGTTGCGACCCATTGAGACAGGGCGTCGCCAATTCGCTTTCTAACCTTCCACACACCTCCACCACCCCCTAAGGATCGACCAAGTTGGAAGTGTATTAGACACAGTGGCAGTTCCCAGTTCGTGTCCGTTGGCAGCAAGCGACATGTTCATAACTGTAAAGTATTTGCACTGCAGGCATAAATGTAATTTCATGGTATGTCATTTTCAACCCAGTTGCTCCCAATGGATGATATGCTTCAGCTTGCAACGGATATTTGTTATATTACGAGGAAAACATTTAGATTTCCCTTTTGCTCCAGTTGCAGAGCTTCAAATTGTGCGACATTTATGAAGAAGCAGCGCAAGAGGCCAGAGATGAAGGCTCCGCAAGGTGGAAATGGGGAAGACATTTTGGTTTAAGCATTCTCTGGAGCAGAAATTTGATATGGAATTTTCAATATAAATTACTGAGCTAAAAATTTGTGTCTTGTGTAGCAGCCACCAAGAGATGAATGTAAGTCCAATTAGAGTACATATTGCAAAACGGTTGAAGTTTAAGCTTTGCAATGGAAATGTTTGACATTTCGTGTTATTAATTGTAAAATAGAGTCAATTGGTATGTGGGGCGATAACCGATTTTCAAAAGAGTCATGTTTTGAAATACTTGTGTCCGACTGATTCAATGTTAATCAAATTCATCGATGTGAATGAACAGCTGATATATGATGTGCAGCACACTCTAGCTCATAACCAGAGCTCGCAAATAAAGTTGATCGTTTTTCGTTATCCAAAAATAACTGTTATTTACGGACCCTTTGAGCAAAAAGTCAAAGATGAACCGTTCATTTGATTAAATCGGTCTCTGCACTACGAACAACCAATATTTTTGTTTCCCTTTTCCTCTACTCATTCGACGACCGATTTGTCGCGACTCGTGAGCGTAGAAAATAAAAGTAATCTGCGTTTGTATGCGTGTATGTGCGAGTGAGGCGTCTGTTTGGGGTTTCAGATTTGTTCACAAGTTTTTAGAAAACGTCATGGCAGCATTGTCAAAAGGCAAAAATAACCGTAACAGTAACCGTAACCGTAAACGTAACCGCAACCGTAACCGTAACCGTAACCGTAACAGCAACCGTAACCATAACCATACTGTTGCTGATGGGCGCAAAGAAAAGACAGCGAACAAGAAAGAGTGAGAGCTCTAAAACAAAATAACTACAAAATATTTAAAGTCGAAGTCAGTAGTGTCACAGTCTTCTGTCCTCTAGATTTGGCAGGAACGAACCGTAACCGTAACCGTAACCGTAACCGTAACCGTAACCGTAACCGTAACCGTAACCGTAACCGTAACCGTAACCGTAACCGTACTGTTGCTGTCGGGCACAAAGAAAAAGCAGCGAACAAGAAAGAGTAAGAGCAGCTAACCACAATCTTTATCCTCCGCATCTATCCTTATGCATACGTGATTTTGGTAAGATTTGTCCCACGACTGAGAGTTTAGAGAATCTATTCTGTTCGAGAATGATGCTTTTCTATGTTCAATATTTCTTCATCCGAGATATAATGTGTCTTTATCTGCAGAGCAGAAAATTAACTGCTAAATTGTAATGAAATCTGCACAACAATAACACAGCCCAACAGTGTTTTTGGTACAGGTCTATTTTTATCTGATTATGTTAATATAGATTGCACTGAACAAAACTGTATCATTGGTTTTGTCCTATCAGCTCTTGTTTCCAAGATATGGCGGAAAAACAAAAAAGTTGAACTTTTGGCACTCTAGGATTTATGGAGGCCACACTAGGCATAAATATGTAAGTTTATGAGCTATTTGCGATAAAGTACACATCAATGCATTTTTAACAAATCAAAGTCGCTTTATAAGTTTAGCTGAAAGTGTCTAAATTGGCCTCTAAAGACAGACATTTTCCGATTTGTAGCATTTTTATCAAAATAAATCATCCCTTTCAGGCTAGCGCGGTTCTTGAATTAATATATTCACCATCTGAGCATATAGTCCAACATATGATCTAATTTTGTGATTTTTATGGCCTTTTAATTAGTTTATTTGGCAAAGTTATAGCCTGTTAAAGACGACAATACATATTTAAATTTATAGGAGGAAAACTAGATTGTCAGTAAAAAAATTTATAGGAACTGTGAAAAGGCTACTTGTTTCAAAATAGAATTTATCATCTACATGTAAACATACAACCCTTTATGCCTAATCAAGTAGCCTCTTTACAGTTCCCATACAGATTTAGAGTAGCAATCTAGTTTTCCTTTCATAAATTTAAATATGTTTTTTTGTCTTTAGCAGGCTATAACTTTGCCAAATAAACTGATTTGAATGCCATAAAAATCACAAAATTAGATCATATGTTTGGCCATATGCTCAGATGGCGAAAATAATTATCAAATAACCGCGCTAGCTTAAACGGGATGATTTATTTTGATAAATATGCTATAAATAGAAAGATGTCTGTCTTTAAAGGCCAAATTAGACACTTTCCGCTGAACTTTTGTAGCGCCTTTGATTTTTTAAAAATGCATTGATATGTACTTTATCGCAAATAGCTCATAAACTCACATATTTATGCCTAGTGTGGCCTCCATAAATCCTAGAGTGCCAAAAATTCCACTTTTTCGTTTTCCGCCATATCTTGGAAACAAGAGCTGATGGAGCTAAACGCAAACCAGTTTTGGAATCAGTGAGCATAAACCTATCATATTTTTAAATCAACAGGGCTGCACCTCACAAAGTTGGTCATTTTGTTGGCCTGTGTAATTTGATTGAATTATCTCGGAAAAACAGTCCAAAACCAAGTTTGTCGGAACTTTGCAACACAAGTAAGTGTTGAGCGTATAGGTTCAGAAGTAGAATTTATAATGAATTCTCGCAGGGGTCGCTTAGACCATGAAAATCTAAATGCTTTTATGCTATTTAGAACTAACTACAATCTGGGTTAAGATGACATTTCTGAGAATAAACATTTGTTCCGTGAAGGTAGAACACGACAAATAGAATTTACATTGACCAATGCTTATTTATCTTATTAAACTTAAGCTAAGTTCACACAGTCAAATTAATTTGTCAAATATGGCGAAAATTTGACAAAATAAGTTTAAATTGTGTGTGAACGCCATATTTATTTAGAGTCAAACTCGTTTGACGAACGATTTGACGAGTTTGACAAATCAAGTTTTCGATAAGTTTGTGTGCTGTCTGAACGCAATGTGAACACTGTTTGTCAAACTGTTATCGCATTTGCCGAGTTTGAACTTGCATGTCAAATGCAAGAACAAACTTTGTCAAACTTGTGATGATTGTCCGAGTATTTTAATTGCTAGGACTTTTTTAAATCAGTTTGGCTATCTAATTTGGATAAGAATTAGCATAATGGTGTAAGATAAAGTACAATAATTTAGGTTTTTTTATCACGGCCCTCTTCTGGTCTAGAGGGCTAAATTTTACATGTTTTTTAAAAATTCGTGGAAAGAAATCGGGAAGAGATTTTGTAATTCTGTTTTTTGTAATTGGTTGTTCAATTCATTATAAAAAATAAAAATTTAAAATTTGTGAATGCGATGGCTCTTCAAAAAGTTCTCGGGATCCAAAGTAGGCTGTAGATGTGTCTATGGTGCCCACGTTTCCGGGAGTTACAAATATCAGAAAGCAAAACAGAAGATAGGAAGTTGGTTAGTATGAATGCCTTTATCGTCCGTAGCAGAATTGTGGAATTAAAATTGAATTTGAAAAAATGGCGGCCTTTTAAAAACGAAAAATCGATTTTTGACCAATTTTTTGCAGTCCAGTGTACAAAAAAAATAGTAAAAACCTTTATAGTTGAAAAATATGCTTCAAGAATTCGGGGGAGCATTCATAACGACATGCCTGCCATCGATAGCACCAATGCAATTAGGAAAATTCCATAGGGACATGAAGTCATCGGCAATAGATTGCCATTCAAGCTCAGTCGAAGGAAACTAAAAATAATTCAAATGTCAGCACAGGTATCAAAACTTTAGATAGATGCCGTACCTTCATGTAATCAGTTTTTAGCACCTGACATATAGCAGCGCATACCTCCGGAACAATAGTACTGATGGTGTTAAATGGTATTCGGAATACAAACTGCACGGACTTTGCAAAAAGCCCAAAGATACCATCAGTCGACTTGCGGCAGGGATGGCGAAGCGCATAGGCGTGTCCTTTTTGGCAATTATTGGCCCAACAAGACTTAACTACAATTTATGAAGGTAAAGAAATATCATAAAATAAAAACTTACTTAACTTATCACTTACCAAATGTTCAAAGTCGACTGCTCTCATTCGAACAAAATTTTTATACAGATTGGGACTTTCTAGCTCCAACTCCTTTATTAATTTTACGCAGCATCCTTTGGTATCACGTCGCTTCACCAATGGACTCACCCATTCACTGCGTTTCGTTATGCACCTCTTATTTTTTGGCAGCGAATTTATGGCATGCAAAGATGCAACGCCAAGACAAAGAATTAAAAGATTTTGGTTGTGCCTTTTTTTTGTCCATTTCAGTTTTTATACTCTGTACCGAAGGTACATAGAGTATAATAAGTTTGTGCAAAAGTATGTAACAGGGAGAAGAAATCACTTCCGACCCTATAAAGTATATATATTCTTGATCAGCATCAACAGCCGAGTCGATATAGCCATGTCCGTCTGTCCGTCTGTCCGTCCGTATGAACAAACAGATCTCAGAGATGGTAAGAGATAGAGGTTTGACATGTATGGGACAAATGTTTCTTATACTTGCAGGCAGATCAAGTTTATTTTCAATTTTTGCCACGCCCCCTCCCGCCCCCGCAATTTTGAAAAAACGTCATATCTCCCACAGTTTTGTAGATAGATGATTTGTACCTTCTAGAAATAGTTAGTCATCAGCCATATGGATCAATTTGCCGAAGAAATGATAAAGATCGGATGAGCGGTTCTCAAGTTATGAGCAAATAGGTGAATCACCGCCCTCCACCCCCCTCCCACCCATGCACAACCAACGCACAATCTTAGATAGAGAGAGAGAGAGAAAGAGAGAGAGAGAGAGAGAGGGGGGAGAGAAAGAAACTCAGAGATGAGCGCAGCAGCAGCTCTGCATTTATCTCTTACTCTAGGTACAGAGTATAAATATAGTCGGGCTTGACCGACTTTCTCACTTGTTTATAAATGTTATTATTTATTTACTATTTACTATTAAAGATTTCGATTAACTTGATATTAATGTATCCAAATTCAATTGAAACTTTCGAAGTTTCGACAAATTTCGATTAAAATTTATTTGACGTATGTGTGAACACCAAGACAAATTCGAGCACAAATCAGTCAAACTCCACCATGACAGTTTGTGTAAATTAATTTGACTGTGTGAACTTAGCTTTAAGCAGGCCATCCACCAGAATTCGTTTCGACGAATTTGTTCGTCGACCAAAAATTCGTTTGCCCACTAACCAGGCGAACATTTCTCACGAAAATCATTTTCTCAAAAATCCCACGAGTTAACATGAAAATATGCAGCGGAAAATAACACAATCATGGCCTAGATGGCGATACAAATTAGCTTAAAGCATTATTTGATCATTTTGGGGGCATTCAATGAATTCCAGCAACAATTTATTGCTCATTTGGACACGTGTTCACTCTACAGATATTTTTGAAAAATTATGTTCGTGTAATTGTTCGCATCCATTGACGAACATGTTCGCACGATAGAAACATTTCTATTCTCTGCGAACAAAACGTCGAACAAAAAAACTGTCACGAACACCTCCACTAACGTCGAACATTTTGACGAGCTGAACAAATTCGTCGAACAAATTCGTGTGTGATACTTTTGTTAATGAAATGGTTTCCCATCTTTCAACTTTGAATGTTAAACTATGAAATAGGCGAGAGTACTTCTATAGAAAATATTTGATCTTAGTATTTACTGAATAAATAAGATTATAAATGGGGCCGCTTTTGCCTGCATGATTTGTCAGATTGATATTTTTACTAATAACCGTAACCGAAACACGAAACAGAATTAGGTTAATAACCGTAATCCGTACCGTAACCAATACCATACAACCGTTATATAACCGTAACCGGAAAAAAGCGATCGGCCAAAACAATAACCGTAACCCTAACCGTTATTCGTTTCGGTTTTAGTCTCTGCATTCAATTATCTTCTGTGGAAGTCACATTACTTTGTGTCTGATTACGTTGGGCCAAGCATTAGTTTTGATCCATTTTGTATGAAAATCGGTGTGTTAGCTCTTTGGGCCTAATTTCTTTAAACCATCTTACCATTTTAACACTTTTTATCCTTTTTTGTGATTTAATGATTCATCAGCTACGGTAAATAATTCATTTAAACATTTAACAACAAAAGCTTTCACGCGTGCCAAACACACGATACGTTATGCATAAATATTAGTTCTTACTGAGTTATTAATAACTCATATAAAGTCCCCCTAGAAACTCAATTTGAATTTTAATTTATCACAATACGCGTTCAATACACATTTGTGGAATAAATTTGGTTAGGCCAATTATTTGCATTTGAACTTTTAGCTGTCACAATATAATTAACAAATATTGATAAACCATTTCCAATTAAATATATATTTTTATAGATTAATTATGCACATATAGCCGTTTAATTTTGATATTGATTAACTACAATAAGTGTGGCAGTAAAGCTGACTTTAAAGGCGACAAGAACTTTAATGGTCCACGCCCACCCCACACAGCGCCTGCTCGACAAACTTGCCATTTAGCTTATGTTAAGTGTATAATAAACTTGATGCCCTGCAGCTCAGTTGGAACAATAAAATTTTCAGTCAAGAAATTAATTGCTCGCTGGAGGGCGTTGCCCGTTGGCAACCCAGGAGCAACCCTAGGAGCGCAGACCTGCCAGAGATATTTTATTACATTTTAGCAATTGTAATTGCAATTGTTATTGTTTGTCTTGGCGTCTGGTAAATGTCGTTTAATCGCCGCGTTGCGGAGCTTCGGGTTAGGTTTCGCTTAGACATCGACAATAACGGGGTGCGAATCTTAGTCAGTCCATTTAAAAATAGACACGCTCAAATGCTTAAGCAAATAAACAAAATGTCAGACTGATAGAAATGTATGGCGAAATTCAATGGCAAACGATAAAATGCGATAAAAGCCCAAACACAAAATTGCTGATAAGTCGCATCCACGAGTCACGAGTAGTTTTTGCTTTCATTACTTGCCGCAAATAATGGAACTGGGTCACATGCGGCTACAAATGTATCTCGATTTCATTTGGCTTGTGCCCCCAAGGCGGTGGAGGGCCTATCGCCAAATGACAATCTGCATTGAGCAAATATGTTTGTATATTTTGAATGCCTGGTGCATTGAGAGAAGAGCAAGAGATGTCTATCGTTATGGCTTTTGCTTTTGAAGGTAAACTGTGCATTCTGCTTTCAGCATTTCACTTTTGATTGGCGTCCATATGGGTCACATCCTTAAAGTTCGGACAGAGGAAAAAAGCAATTAAGGCGAACACCAGCTGAGCTTTTACCTATTTATTTTCCTGAGCTCACCTGCTGGGATCCGATTCACAATAAAAACGTCTTTCATTTATTTAATAAAATTTTCTTTGTCTTGGAAACCTTTGATGGCTGAAATCATCACTGCATATACAAAGTAATGGGGCTTGGTATCTGTTTTATTACGTATTGTATTGTCAGGCAATAATAAATCCTTTTGTTATCAATTCATCTGAAGTCACGACTTAAATTGGCTCATGGTTTTCGACTTAAGACACTTTTTCAATTATTCTATAATTAATTTTGGGCTATTAATTTGTTTTGCTGCGATATCGATGATTCAGATGTTGATCCCGACTGCCATTCAGACTTAAAACTTGCCCTTTCAATTTGGTTTGATTTGAAATCGTATCTGCAAGATACAAAACGCAATAAGTTGTTCGCTTTCAAGTAGCAAATTATGTTGTCTCAAGTTGTCAGCAGCAGAAGCACCAGCTGCAGGGCAACTTCCTTTTGTCAAAGCAGAAGCACAGTATGTTCATGTGTATTTTGTGTGTAGCTGAAGTACACTTAAAAAAAAACAAACGAAATTCGGAAACGATTCTGTTTTAAAGCCAATACTCAGATAAGATAAATTTTTAGTTTGGTACGATATTTCACATGAATAGAAACAATTTTGTACAGCTTTGAAATCTGAATACGTTTGAAAAGGCATCTTATTTGTATGAAATTGTCTCTATTCATGTGAAATAGTCCCAAAAAATTTATCTCATCTGAATAGCCTAAATTTAGGTGACTACTGAACTGGTTCGGTTAGCTTACTAAATATTGTGTTAAAATTTAGTCAAATTTGCAAGCTATGTAGAAATTAGTTCATTGTCATCAAGTTATCTTTTGCTATTGTTATTTATCATTGGGAAAAAGTGGGCTGCTACCAGTCTTGATATTCTGTACAAATGTGCTTAAATGTTGTTGGAGAACAACTAGAGCCTACTTTTCGCTTGTAAGGACAGTGCTTTGACCAATTTCGCTCCGACAGTTATCTTTCAGCAACATGTGCCTCTCAGTTACAGAAGTAAATGCCACGTTTCGAAGTAAATTGCAACCGCAAAATGCATGAGTACCGACGCCAGCACGAACAAGCAGACGGCGTATCAAGTGCAATTAACTTACTACGAAGTGTACTACAACAACGAAATATATGCGTACCAGCGGTGCATTAAGTGCAGTGTGTGCAACAGGAACTTGCTTAGCCCAGAAGCCGAGGGCTGCAAAAACCAAATATACCAGGGTGTAGATCGCAGCTCGACCCTAGTTTTACTGTTAAGGGTGTTTTATTTCAGTTGTTGTTGTTGGACTACTCCCAATCTCAAATTGCGTGCCCACCGCTGATTTAAAGAGTGAAGCAACGGCGCTATTTAAATTCATTCAATATCAAAAAGTTTTGAAATTTGCAAACTGACGTAAAAGAGAGAGTTGGAAAGTATTTTAACAGTTTGCTTAATGAAACAGTTGGAAAATGGAATCAATCATATAACATGATCCTCCATTAAAAAAAAAACAGAAAGGTGGTTCGTTTTTCAATCAGCGTCCATGCAATAACGTCCAGTGATTGATATTGAATAAAAGGGGAATGAAGAAAAACAATCAGAAAATGACCAGGGCCGCCACAGGTTAAAAATCAAAAGCTCTGTAAGCGCCAATGCTTGGACGCTGACGCCAAAGTACCAAACTCAAGAATTAAGGCTGTTCTGACGCCATCAGACGTCGTCAGCTCAACCTTCATATAAACAAATTTTTTAAAAACTTCAACGTTATACAAACACAATTTCGAACCCACGAGATTTTGATGTGAAACATCTTTTATTTCTATATGGAGGATTATAGTAGGAGTAAAATTTGATTTCAGCGTCACGTGACGCTGACATCAGAATAGTTCGTGTTGTTGTTTTAGCGAAGTGTCCCAGGGGAAGAGGAGTGGAAATGGGCGGAAAAGAGAGAGAAAGTGGACTTGACAGTGTCTTGATAGTAACTAAACAGCAACTTGAAAGTGACTGAGAGTGGGTTAACAGTGACTTGACAATGACTAATCAGTGACTTAACAGTGGCTAAACAGTGACTAGACAGTAACTTAACAGTGACTAAACAGTGATTCGACAGTGACTAAACAGTGATTAATTAGTGATAAACAGTGACTTGACTGGGACTAAACAGTGACTTTTGACAGTTACTTGACAGTTTTTCTACAGTGACTTGACAATGTGTAAACAGTGACTTGACACTGACTAATCAGTGACTTAAAAGTGTCTAAACAGTGACTAAACTATCTTTAAATAGCCCTTAAACAGCTCTTAAACCGCTCTTAGATTTAGCATCATGTTTCACATCAATTACGAAATTACCAAGGAGAGTTTGCAAATTTAAGCTCAAATTACTAATAATCTCGACGTGATGGACCATTTCTAGCTTCGTGTTCAGCGCACGAAAATAATCTAGAATCAACTCCTTGTTGCCTAGTGTTACTGAACTATAATTAACCGTTGACCTGTTCACCCACGTACAAGAATTGACAACGCCAACATGGAGCATTTACATCTGCTTCGTTCCTTCATCTCGCATTCAAGTATGAGTCAGATATTGAATATTCCGCTCATCCAAAAGTCCTGATTGGTGCTATATCCCAATTGTCATGAGCTCAAATTCCAAAATGAGTTCGACGGGATGTGTTGCGAATCTGGAAAAGTGCAACTAACGGAAATTGATACGCCACCAGAACCATTGAAGGGCTTGTTCATCGGCAGTGATACAGATTTTAACCTGTTTCTGATGTCCATTCGTAGATTTAATTCATGCTTTCAAACAACTTCGTTCGGAGCAACAGAAATACTGCAGAATACAGCGGGAAATGGTTTGCAATTTAATTCAACCTTCAAAATCAAAGACCAAAGTGTACCATAAAGTAGGCTCATTGCTGCTTCTCTCAAAAATCTTAGTACATGTTACGCACATATTTAATACGGCATTGACAACTTCTTGTTTTTCAATGGCTTGGAAGATGGCTAAAGTCCTACCAATTCCGAAAGGAAATAACGAATACCCATCTCTATACTGCCCTTCCTTTCCAAAGCGTTAGAACAAATTATGACATCCCAAATTAATGTGTTTTTGGAAAAAAATTCTTTATTAAACGATAGACAGTCCGGGTTTACGAAAAATCGAAGTGTTACATACGTAACAAACTTGACAATGACCAAGTTACTTTCTTAACGCTTCTTGACTATAGCAAAGCATTCGACACAGTTAACCATGAAGTACTATGTAAAAAGCTAAAATCTTATACAATTTCTCGGATACTGCCGTAAAATTGATGAAGTCGTACCTGAACGATAGAAGCCAAGCTGTCGTTACCCAATTGGGATCGTCAACTTTTCTTGACGTAAAATCGGGAGTTCCACAAGGATCTGTCCTAGGACCATTATTGTTTAGTCTTTTTATCAATGACCTCCCCAGTGTTTTGTCTAAATGTGAAGTCCAAATGTATGCCGATGATGTGCAAATGTATGTTAGTCGTCCGTTAGCCAAAATTTCTGAGTGTATTAGTATTCGTAATAGCGAACTAAGTGTAATTAGTGATTGGGCTAAGAGAAATGGGTTAAAGATAAATCCTAAAAAATCAAAGTGCTTAGTCATATATAAGAAATGCTATAAAACAGACACATTGCAAAAGCTTGAAATTGACAGTACTAATATAGGCTATGTGGAAAAGAAAGCTAATTTAGGATTTACATTTGACAACACATTAACATGGGATGATCATATAAACCAAGCACTTGGAAAAACATATGGAGTTTTAAGACAGTTAAATTTGACTAAGCAGTTTATACCCACAACAACAAGAAAATTGATCGCTAAAGCTTACCTTCTCCCGAAGCTCTTTTATGGCATAGAGGTTTTTGGCAATTGCAACTCAACATATAGGCATAAATTGAGTGTTGCATTTAACGATATAGCCAGATATATATTTAATAAAAAAAGGACCGATCACATATCAACTTTTGCTAAACAGATATATAACATCAACCTTGACTCCTGGATATGTCTGCGGGTCTTAATATTTCTGCACAAAATTATTATCTCTGAACATCCCTCCTATCTGTATGCTAATATTAGATTTGCTTCTTCGCTTAGAACCAGAAACATAATTAGTACGAAATATAAACTTTCCACTTCTGATCGACAATTCTTTCCGCATGCTATTCGACTTTGGAATCATCTACCACATGACCTGAAGACAATTAGGAACGCACAGACACTTAGGGAAAAACTCACAAACCACTTACAAGAACAACAACAACATATTTCAATCTAAACGAAATTAAATTAATAGTATTAGTAGTATTTAACCTAACATATAACATAATGTTTCTGAATCTGTCTTTATCTTAAGTAACTGAACTGATTAAAAATTCCTTGTTTGTACAACCATTGTTAGTAACTAAAATTAAAGCTATGTAATTGTGAATCGTTGTGATTAGTGTTATAAAAATAAGTATTTAATTACTTGTACCACTAAGATGGAAAATAAACCAAATATTAAAGGCTGCAATGGATGTGGGAAGTGAATGGGGTGTGGGTGGGAAGTGGGTGGGATGTGCGCTGGAAGTGGTTGGAATGTGGGTGGGAAGTGTTTGGAAAGTAGGTGGAAAGTGGTTGGGATGTGGGTGGAAAGTGGGTGGAAAGTGCATGGGAAGTGGGTGGCAAGTGGATGGAAAATGGGTGGGAAGTGGTTGAAAGGTGGGTGGAAAGTGGGTGGGAAGTGGGTGGAAAGTGGATGGGGAAATGGGTGGGAAGTGAAGGAAAAACCGAGCAGCAAAGATTTATAGAATAGAAACAATTTTTATGGCAGAACAACGTTTGACGGGTCAGCTAGTTTTTTTATATTATTCCGATAAGCAAAAGAATGTGTGCAGTTTCTTTTCCATGCTAAATTATGAGTGTTGTATTTTGTAATTGACCCTCATCCCTTTTCACTTTATTAAGTCCTCCTCAAATGTTTTTTCGAAATTCTCTAAAAATTATAAATTATTTTGCAGGAAGCCTCCTCGTCATAAGACAAAAAAAAGGTAACTATTCAGGCGTAATATCAAGTATTTTTGGTAGCGAAACTGCACAAGTGGGAATCGTTGCATTGTCTTGGTGATACAGTATTATTGCTTAATCCAATGTAGGATTTACCGAATACGTTGAACATCCACTTTCTTTGTACACATTTGAATGAAAGTGGAGGTTCCATCTCCAAAGATTGAAAGCTTTTCTTCCTTTCGCGCAGAAAGGCGACCCTCTAACACTTTTTCCTTTGTTTGCATTTGTTGGACAAACTTAAAGTGATTTTTTTCTTAGTGTATATAACTGAAGGCTGTCATTCCAATATCCACGGCATATCATCAGCCTGATTATGTACAATTCAAAAGATACATTCATTCAGTACTGTTGTGTGTTCTCAATTGCACAAGCATTCTCATTGTCATGCTCTGTTATCAGAAAGGCAGGTGCTGAGTTGATCATGTCTATTGCCATAGTTCTTTTTGTCAACTGCTTTTCTATATGCATGTAATGAACTTATCAGTGAAATTGTAAATCAGAACATGTCTAGCTCTGACTTGTTCCAGACAATTTGCGGTTCGTATTCAGTTTTACATTTAGGTGCAGCGTTGCGTGGGCAGCTCATTAAAATTGATTTTGGCGGACAAAAACGAAATTCGTAAGGTTCTTTCTTGTGGCGCCATTGAATGGAAAATTCTTATTAAGTGATCAATAATCATTTTGTTCGAATGCCAAAAGCACTCTCAACTCAGACAACGGCAAGGCACAAAAACTCTAGAGCCAAATTACAAACAATTTCCTTGGCATTGCCCTGAAGCGCCTTTGAGTTCTGGACACGCCTGCGTTGCTCCGGTTGCACCATTTCTTAACTTGCACCAAATGCAATTTTGCAGGCTTGGAATTTGGGTTAAATTGTAGCAGATAAGCCACATTTCAGCTGGGGGCTGGTATGCAAAGGAACTTGGTGCTGGCCAAGTTAGAAACAAATGATTATTATTTGTTACGTGGAGTACAAACAACATCACACCCGGACCGGACCGGGCCGGACCGGCAGTGAAATAATCAATTCAATTAAAATGCCAGCCAAAGGGTGTTCAATGAGAACTGGTCCCAGACGAGACCGCCAGACCCAGACTGGGAGCGCGACTGATGATAATGATGGGCAATGACGACTATGCCATAAAAACAAGGAAGGGCGCACTGGACCTGCCCAACCGCTGTTCCTCTCTCTCTCTGTGCTCATGAAAAATTCATTCATAGTGTGGAATTTCGCGCTTAAATGTAAAATAGTTTTTCAAGCAAGTCGAACACAAAGCGCATTGTGAGGCGCTGTTATGAAAGGATGCTGAGAAAATGTACCATGAAATCCGCAGAGCTCAGATACGAATACAGAAACGTGTGTAACTGGCAAGCGGATCGGGAATGGGAATAAGACTGGGACTAAGGCTAGGGAATGGAACGAAGCATTGGCAGCTGCATTGCCGTTGCCTTTAAAAGCCAAAGAGTTAAAGTAGCGGCATTACAACGCACCAACGCGATTAGCATAAATGTATAAATACATACAGAACATAAGGCGAACAATGGCTCAAGAGGAATGAGAAGACGAGATCTGGATACTCTGTAAAAAATAATTAGGGCTTTAGACCCAGACCCAGGTCATGAGAATTTTCAGTGCTGATAAACCCTTTGTAATCTTTTAAAAATAATGAAATTAAAAAAAAAGTTAATTTTGAGTTTTATAGCACATTCAGCGTGACCGTATGTGGCCTAGCGGTTAGAGTGCTGGCCTGCTGTGCGGAGGTCATGGGTTCGATCCCTCCTCCGAACATCTAACAAAAAATTTTTTCTTACATTAGAAAATAGCTTTTACACATCCGGTCACCTTCACCAGCTATTGGCGCAAGCTGTGTAAAGTAACTAGCCATGAAAAAGCTTCTCGAAACTTTGCCGTTCGGATTCGGCGTTAAACTGTAGGTTCCTTTCTCTTGTTCGAAAAATTTTAAAGCACACACGAGAGATTGAGAAAAGCTTGGCTTGCCCCCCAGGGGGCTGTATTGTAGCCAATTTTACATTTTACATAGCACATTCAGCTGCCTCCTATATCTTGGACGCTATGGTGTAGACAATACGGTATGAATCTGAAAGTCAAACAGACCTAGGTTCAAATCTGGGAAAGTCATGTAAAATTGTTTGTTTGTTTTTAAATAGAACAATGATTTATATTATCTATACTTATAAATCTGTACGCCCGACTGACTGACTGACATATTATCGACCCACTGCCAAAACTGCTTATCCTAGAGACCTAAGATTTGCCATAGACCTTCTTTTAGTTATGCAGGCGCGCACTAAGAAAGAAAATTTTGAAAATTTGTCCGCGAAATGGGTCAAAAAGGAAAACACAACATGAAAGCTGTTTTGCTAAAAGCGCGAGAGAGACTAAACGACTCCCTGATTGACTGTATGTGCTTAATAAAAAGAAATAGCAAATAGCCTCATCCAATTAAATTAAATCTTATGGCACACATCGATAGGTTGGGGAAGAGTGGAGAGCGGTGGAAAATAGAAAGGCGGGGAGGAAAGAGTGAGTGAGCGGGTGAAAAGGGGGTGGGGAAAAAACGGGAAACGTATAATATCGGTAGTGCGCGTTTTTTTAAAGATAGGGTCACGTCCAATCGTCGGGCTTGCTTTTTTTATACTACATGCGGCAAAAGAAGTTGGTGCATGCACCTTACCAATTCTTCGCCTCCAGCCTTGAACAATTCAGCGGGCAGCTGTTCAGCACCAGCTGATTTGTTTTTCTTAGTATAGTTTAGTTTATTTTATTTTCCCAATGCTACAAGAATTTCCTTTAATTAAGTGCATTAGTCACATGTGGTTCTTTTAAATAAGTAATACATATAACCTATCTTAAAAACTAACAATAGTTTACTTAACTATTTGTGTTTTTTTTTTTTGTAATCCAACGGAAAGTCTGTTCATCCATACAAAGTTTGTATGACTGAACAGTCTTCTTGTTGGTTCGGCGAGGAATCTCTATGTTGTCGATTGGTGGTATCGCTACTTCTCTAGAGGCGCCATCATGTTTGTCATCGCCTCCCAGTAGGTTGTAGAAGTAACTTCTCCACTTGTCAAGTGTCGATTGCGGATCTGTGACCAGATTCCAGTGTTTGTCTTTGCATTTTGCGACTCTGGGCTTAAAACCTTCTGTTAATTTATTAACATTTTGATAAAATTTTCGAGTCTCACTCATGCCGAATAACATCTAGAATTTCTCGCGGCTGCGCCTTTCCTGCTCATTCTCTTTTCTTCTCCCTCTTTCCTTTTCTTCCGGTATAGGGCCTTATCAGCCCGCGTTACTCCCGACTGCAGAGTTCTCCTGTAGAAATCGTCTTTCTCTGCAGTAGCACGGCGACACTCTTCATCGTACCAAGACCGCTTTCGGGGGACTCGGAGTAACCGAGTATCTCCTTGGCTGCGGTACTTACTCTCATATATCGAAAGGGAATGGCGAGGTTTCACTGAGCAGTTGGGCGAGTTTAGTTGTGTAGGCTTCAGAGGCCCCTTGTGATTGCAGCTTATCGACGTTTAGCTTTCGGCGTGTGCCAGAGCTTGAGACATGTGCGTACCTTGGATGCGACAAGGCAGTGATCCGAGTCTTTATTGGTTCCTCGGATTCCGCGCACCTCCAGTACATTCGATGAATGCCTTCCGTCGATCACAAAGTAATCAATCTGATTTCGCGATCGTTGATCAGGGGCTTCCAGGTCGCCATATGAATGTCTCTATGTTCAAATCTGGTACTATTTATGACTATGCCTGCAGCGAAGTCTATTAACCTCTCTCCATTACCGGAGGTTGTTTCATGAAGGCTAAATCGGCCGACTGTTGAACCAAAAACTTCTTCTCTACCGATTTTCGCGTTAAAATCGCCTAGCACGATTTTAATGTCTTGAATGTGTATCTTTGAATTATGTCAGAGAAGGCTCGTAATTACTAACAAAAGGTCAGCGAGTTGACAAATAAAAACTATTTAAAAACTTATTTTTTCTGACTGTTTATTAGATGCAAGGGTATACATAAAGGGTGATTTTCTCAGAGCTGTAGGAAAGTTTTAAAAAAAAACGAGAAAGGCAAGCTAACTTCGTCTGTACCGAAGTTTTGATACACTTGAAATAGCTTGTCTCAACGGTTAGCGACTTCGACCAAACTTCGCAGATCAGCTTAAAAACATTACATTTTACCCATGACCGTGTTTGAGAGCAGTAATATTGAGAATAAAACAGTTTTTCTTACTAAAATCCATTTTCCGAACGAACATTTGTATGGCAGCTACAAGAAGTAGTCATCCGATCCGGTCGGTTTTGACATATTAGCAGCGTGCAGTAAAAAGAAGACTCTGTGCAAAGTTTCAGCTCGATAGCTCCAAAACTGAGGGACTAGTTTGCGTAGAAACAGACAGACGGACAGACGGACGGACGGACAGACGGACGGACAAAGCTTAATCGACTCAGCTCGTCATGCTGATCAAGAATATATATACTTTATGTGGTCGGAGATGATTCCTTCTATGCGTTGCAAACTTCTGGGCAAAATTATAATACACTTTTCAAGTGTATAAAAAGGAATAAGAGTGTTGCGGTCGAGTGCTCCGACAGCAAAATACCCTGTTCCAAGTAATGTGGTTCCTACAGCTTTGAACTCCTTTTATTTTAAAATTTATTTGAATAAATGGGGAGGCGCACTTGCATATCTTTGGTGTTTTTGCTCGGATCTCATAGTGGTATACAGAATAGACAGATATTGGGCCTTACTGAATATATATTAAGTCACTAGGTTCAAGCTTAAAAATTGTAGCTCTGACAGTTTTTCGCGGTTAGAAGAAGGAGGAGGAGGAATTTGCCAAGTCTGGAGCAAACTTAATCTGGGTACAGTATACACCTACACACATGCAACGGACATGGCTAAATCGTCTCGGCTGTTGATGCTGATCAAGACTATATATACTTTATGGGGTCGGAGATGCTTCCTTCTGGCTGTTACATACATTTGCACAACTTCATGATCCCCTTTTTCCCATTTTTAATGAGAACAGGGTATAAAAACACTAAAAAATTCAGAAAAATGCATGAAATCTTTATTTGAATCGATAGTACGGTCCATATAATTTAATGTTTGAAGATTATTTCATGCAAATGTTGACCGTGACTGCGCCTCAAATGGTCCATCCACTTAGTCCAATTTTGGCATACTCTTTCCAACATTTCGGCCGGTATCTCACGAATAAATGCTTCAATGTTGTCTTCCAATGCGTCAATTGAAGCGGGCTTGTCTGTATAGACATGAGCTTTAACATAGCCCCACAAAAAATAGTCTAAAGGCGTTAAATCGGACGATCTAGGCGGCCAATTGACCGGTCCCGAACGTGAAATAAATTGTTCACCGAACTCGCCTCTCAATAAGTCCATTGTTGCGCGTGCTGTGTGGCATGTGGCACCGTCTTGTTGAAACCACATGTCATGCAAGTCAAGCTCTTGCATTTTGGGCAAAAAAAAGTTGGATATCATCTCACGGTAGCGCTCACCATTCACAGTTACGTTACGATTCGCATCATCTTTGAAGAAGTGCGGTCCAATGACGCCACCAGCCCATAAACCGCACCAAACTGTGACTTTTTCTAGATGCATTGATAGCTCTTGCAATGCTTCTGGCTAATATTCACTCCAAAATCGGCAATTCTGCTTATTTACCATTGAGCCAAAAATGAGCTTCGTCGCTGAACACAATTTTTCGGTAAAAAAGTGGATCTTCGGCCAACTTTCCAAGAGCCCATTCACCAAAAATTCTACGTTGCGGTAGGTCGTTCGGCTTCAATTCTTGCACCAGCTGTATTTTGAAAGGCTTCACACCTAAATCCTTCCGCAAAATTTTCCACGTTGTTGAGTAACAGAGGCCCAATTGCTGCGAACGGCGACGAATCGATAATTGATGGTCATCATTAACACTGGCCGATACAGCTGCGATGTTTTCTTCAGTTCGCACTCTACGTAAGCGTGTTGGTGGTTTAATGTCCAACAATGTAAATTTGGTGCGAAATTTAGTCGCAATAGCCCGAATAGCCGCTTCAGTGGGTCGATTAAACTGACCATAAAATGGAAGAAGCGCGCGATGAACTTTCTTAACAGAACACGCATTTTGATAATAAAATTCAATAATTTGCAAGCGTTGTTCGTTTGTAAGACGATTCATGGTTAAATTATAGACCAAACTGAAGATGTTTGACAGTGAAACAAAACACGAAACTTGCGTGAGCTGTTTAAACCAGTGTTGCCAAAAAGATAATAGCTAAAAAATCACCCTTTATAATACTTCGATCGAGCCGAAGTTAGCTTTACTCAATTTTTTTTATGAATGTGTCCGTGTTTGCGCTTGAGTCTATCGATTGCATCATTGTTCGTATGCACCAAATTCCATACGCCCACTCCTTGTCTCTCTCATTAACTCTATCCGCTCACGCTACACCAAAACAATTAAATGAACGGTGTATGTGTTTCGTTTAACTTGCATTGCTTTCATAGAAATTTTGTGTCCACACTAATAGAATAGTACATATGCTCATTGTGCGCATTATCCAGGCAAAATATACGCGACGCTGCCAAGGCTGAAGATACAGCCACATAGCCCCTGATGCTTGTGCACGGAGCGTATTTGTAAGAGCCAGCAAAGAGCTAGGCAACTCCATAAAGATTTCGTCGCATTTAAAGACACCTCAAGTGGAACAGCAAACACACATCCGCAAACACACTGGCGCACACACACACAGACGCACTCGCATGAGAACCTCTTGATAGACAACTTTATGCCGTTGGAGTCATTTCGGTGTACGTGTTTAACTACAGACAGAGGATTTCTGCGCCACGCCCACCGCTGTCAAGGCAATAAGCTTAAGACTGCAGCCCCAGTTGCCGTTTTAATTTTTACCCTCCCTCACCCCTCTCCCATTTTGGCTGTAAAATAGTGAAGTGACACGAGATTTTCATTTTAAAGTTTTTACTGCAAAATGTCAATTGCCAATTTGCGGACAACATATGAAATGTGCAAATTTTAATTGCTGCAAACTAGCCATAATCAAATGCGGAAAGGACAAAAACATTTTAGTGGCAATTTTAATTAATTCGCAAACGTATAAAAATTAAATAAAATTAAATGCAATTCAAATAGCACAAGTGCAAGTGGTTGCTATTCGTTGATGACAATGGCTGTTGAATTTATGCAACGCACTTACGCAACGTTGCACAAATATTTATTAGCTGGGAATTGTGAACATGATTATAATAAAACGAACCTTAGATGCAAAACATGCTCAAACACTAAATCAAGCATACGCCATGTGCGCGGGCAAATGATAAAGCAAACAAAAAGTCATGGAGTTTGGCTGCTGGCGATACCAAAGATATTATTTAGTTAAAGAGTATAGTTTGAAGGAAAAATTATTCTGCTGCGGTTCAGTTTTGGTTTCACTGCTGTGCAATTTCACAACAGTTCAAAAGTGTTTCTATTCGTTTGAAGTTCGACATAAAATTATTATATTTTATAATAAAATACTTATTTGGTTCTTATAATTCCCATTTATTACATATTTGTGTTGTACAATTGATTTCTAGCTCATCTGCCTACTACACCTACGTGATTGTGTGATTGGCATTCAGTTATCTACCCACTTTAGTGCTCTTCATAACGCAAATTTAATCCCACTTCTCTCTGCCATTAAGTCTTAAGCACTATTCTCCAATTCCATTATCAGTTCATATAGTTCATTGAACCAAAAAGGCATTAACTAAGCAGCACTTGAAACTGCGTTCGTAACCAATGGCTTACACTTGTGGCAACTCGAAACCCGCTTGGGTATTAGATATGAATTGACCCGCAGGCAACAACCTCAACCTCAGCAGCCATGTCCAATGCTAAGATCAATGCCACTCCACGTTGGCTTCTGCCAACTTCCTGTTACAACTACTACCCTATTTATAAGTTGTAGGGAGGGAGATTTGGTTTTCTCTTTCTTTCTTTTTTTTTTTGCAAAAACACTTCCTCATTTCGTTTTGTGCCTTGGCATTTGGCAGCTATTCTGTGTCAATTCCCGGCACTGTGTCTGAGTGTCATTCGAGAACTGGAGAAGCAGGTGAATGGTGGTATTCGTCGCCTGGCTGAGTGCCAAGTGTGGTGCAATAAACTCGCCCCGGTTCTTGAATGGCTGGCAATCAAAGATTTGAATGCAAGATACGATGACATTTGCGCTTTTGATTTGAATATTTACATGTCCCACACATTCTTTCATGTCGCCTCTTATTGACTCAGTCAAATTGGCTTTAGACTGAGAGATTTACAAATGTGAACTAAGCGGCTTTAAGATGCTCTCAATAGTTAAGCTACACTGTTCAAATAAATGGTTTATAGTACAATTTAAAGTGGTTTAACATATTTTGTTTAAAAATCTTATTACATATAAAACGAGAAAGGCAAAGCTAACTTCGTCTGTACCGAAGTTTTGATACACTTGAAATAGCTTGTCTCAACGGTTAGCGACTTCGACCAAACTTCGCAGATCAGCTTAAAAACATTACATATTACCAATGACCGTGTTTGAGAGCAGTAATATTGAGAACAAAACAGATTTTCTTACTAAAACCTATTTTTTGAACGAACATTTGTATGGCAGCTACAAGAAGTAGTCATCCGATCCGGTTGGTTCCGACATATTAGCAGCGTGCAGTAAAAAGAAAACTCTGTGCAAAGTTTCAGCTCGATAGCTCCAAAACTGAGGGACTAGTTCGCGTAGAAACAGACAGACGGACAGACGGACGGACGGACAGACGGACAGACGGACGGACAAAGCTTAATCGACTCAGCTTGTCATGCTGATCAAGAATATACTTTATGTGGTCGGAGATGATTCCTTCTATGCGTTGCAAACTTCTGGGCAAAATTATAATACGCTTTTCAAGTGTATAAAAAGATGAATCAAGTTTTACAATTGATGATTGGACTTTCCGTCTTGGTCCACCCAAAACATTCGCCATTGTCTTTTTCTAAATAATCTGTAATTTCATATTATAGCCTTCATATTTATGACCGAGTGTGATATATAGTCCCCGGATGTCGATAATTATCGAGAAATTATAATTTCTTATTTTTATGATGTTATACTATATATACAAATCTTACGCCTTTTCCCCGTTACGACTTTGCTGCACGTTTTTCCCACCAATTTTCAAGATCCCAACCACTTCATACCATCTTCCCACCCACTTCTCGCCCACATCAAGACCACTTTCCGCCTATTTCCCACCCACTTACTATCCACATCCCACCACCTTCTAACTTCCTTACCGTAACATTTTTCATGTGTATTGGTGCATTCGTTCAACGGCCCAAATAGACACCCTTACGTGACAGATAAGCCAAAAGAGGAGTTTACAATGGAGTTTGAATTTTCTGTAAGGGGACACCCAAATTACCTAGCGTTACGAAATATGGTTAAAAACATATTGTACACCTGCCAAATATATACAACAAAAAGTTTATAAAATTCGGTCAAGCCGTTTCAGAGGAGTTTGCTAACTAACATGTTACACCAGAGTTTTATATATAAAGATTGTGTTGAACTCAATTGATCTCATCTGAGCACAGGCCTACTATATCGTTTCGTTTTTAAGTTAATATTAAGCCAATGCTGATTAAAGCCTGACATTGTTTAATTGCATATCAAAATCGGTGGGATAAATATAAAATAAAACCACTTGAAATCAATTATCGGCTTACTGTTTCAGATTTAGATCAAATAAATAGAAAAGATGGGCCAAAATTATTCTCATTTCAAATCAATTTATGTCAATTATTTTTTTCATTCGTGTAGCAGTAAGGTATAAGCAACTAATTTGCCTAATTGATAATCCATCCATGCATGGGACAACTTAAGATAAGTTGAGACTCTGTTTCTGTTTGCTTTTGAGTGAAGGCTCTCTGGCCCAAACTATTGCACTTCAGGCCTCAGGCCAGAGGAGCAGATTAAGGCTTAGGCCAGCTCCACATCTCCACCTTCTCCTCTGCCGAGTCCAGCCTCCATTAATTGCAATCAATTTCGCTGTCAACACACACTCCAAATAACTGCCGGATATTTATTTATGTGCGGGCCACCCTTTCTGCAACTGAATAATTACCTTATGACACATTATCATTATTATTAAGGTTGCCTGGAGAGCCGGAGGGCACACAAGTTACCATTTACGCATCAGGGCTCCAGGAACTAGACCGAAATGCCAAGTGGGGACCAGGCGACTCATAAATATTTTCACCTGGGGCAGCATTATATAATTATTTTCCAGGGATTTGCTTGGACTTTTGTTAAGTGCGTAGTATTTTGGGCCCCAGGCAACGAAAGTGCCTACCTTTTGTACAGATGTGAAAAAGCCGTTTGGTTTGGAGTATTTCACTTTAAAGTGCAAATATTTGCGGCCAGCGGCCGCCAAACAGAATGAAGGGGGGGAAAAAGTACCTACCTGTAATGAAATTGTGCGGCATTCGTTATTGAGCCACTTAATTTGTATAAATGTACGTATATATACTGCAGGAGCAATGGCAGAGACGGCAATGCCCAGAATCCGCTGAATCGATCTTTACTAAATTTTCACAAAACACTTGACGATCAGGAGTCATAGGTTATGTACCAAGTCTGTCAATGGTTCAAAAGCTGGGCTCCTTTATTCCGAAATAATTTAAGAGCATTTTTGAAATACAAAATACTTTAAAAGACATTGTGTTGTTTCATTTCAAAATAATTTAAAGTTTAAACTCATTGATCTCGAAACCACGTTTTTCGAATTGGCGGCCATGATATCTCCAGTTACACTGAACCGATTTTGCTGAATCAAAGTGAAAACGACGCAGAATTGTTACAATTTTGGTCTGAACCTCACTCATTATTTTAAAAAAAAATTGACTATTTTTTTTACACTAAACTACAAAAGAAGCCAAAAATCGATTTTTCATCTATCTATATTCATTTATCGATCTATACTGGTCATAACCCCGTATTTAGATTTCATTTCACACAACGAGAAACGAGAAATTCGGGGCCGAAAGCTCTATACCTTTTTTTTGGACTTTTGGACTCCCCACTTTGACGATCTTTTTTTAACAGCCCTCATATCGAAGCAGTAAAATTTAAGTGTTTCCTTCAATCTGTTTTGATTCTGAATTTGATTCAGCACACCTGTAATTTTGAAGGTGCGCATACAAGTGGCTGATCTGAGCTTTTGGCTTATACATTTTATTATTTCTACCAACATGGCAAAAATCTAAAAGTGTAGAGAAAATTAAAGCAAAGGAAAACGAGAGCGTAAGTTAAAGTCGGCTCTAACCGACTTCGATATACCCGTTACTCATGAAAAAACATGTTTTACAGTGTTCCCGCGTTGGTTAGTGTGACCATCCAAAAAGTATGCAACATTTTTTTTAGGGTGGTAGCGGGGAGGGCTTGGTTCACTTTTTTGCTTATAACTTGAGAACCGTTCTTCCGATCTTTATCATTGTTTCGGCAAATCGATTCATTTTGCTAATTACTAACTATCTCTAGAAGGTAAGAATCCTCTATCTTTAAAACTGTAGGAGATATAACTTTTTTCAAAATTGCGGGGGCGGGAGGGGGCGTGGCCAAATTTGAAACAAACTTCATCTGCGTGCAGATAAAAGAAGTATTTGTCCCATACATGTCAAACCTCTATCTCTTACCATCTCTGAGATCTAGGTTAACGACGGTGTACGGACGGACGGACGGACGGACGGACGGACGGACGGACGGACGGACAGACGGACAAGGCTAAATCGACTCGGCTGTTGATGCTGATCAAGAATATATATACTTTATATGGTCGGAAATGATTCCTTCTGCCTGTTACATACATTTGCACGACTTTAGTATACCCTTTTTACTCTACGAGTAACGGGTATAAAAAATGTGGGTTCATTAGATTTTTACTATATAGAGACATTTAGCGAATTTCTTCATTTATGGGGTTATACATACCCCCGTTGGAATAAGTATTTTTATAAATTTACTGTGAAATTGTTTTTTTATTTTAGGAAATCCAAAAGTATTGATACATAACCATATAATGGCACCAATGATTTGAAAAAATATTGATCTCGTGTGCTCCCGTAAACGATCTCCTAAAGGTCTTCACAATTTCTCTGGTATAGTACATCCAAAAAAAAAAAAACAAGATTCTTTTAGTGGATAAATAAAACTATGTATGAATCGAAGGATTAATCGAAATTTATAATTTTCATAAAAAACAAAAAAATCTTCGTAATTTAAATAAGAAATAAATTTTTATACGGAATTTGATTCCCTTCGATTAATACCTGTGGATTATATCTGAGAAAGTTTAAACCGATCGGTTTGAAAATGTTTAACTTCTAACTCTATATAACTTAGAATTGCCATTTTTTGAGATTGACTCCCAAGTTTTATTCGTCCCAATTCTATCTGAAAATATTTTGCTTTTTTTATTTCACAAAGGTGGGTTTAACTATTAATAAATAGTAATAATAAAAATATAATAAAAAATAAACTAGCATGTTTATTATTATTATTATTACTTACTTACTTCCTAGTGCTACAAGTTGCATGAAACTTATGATTAGGGCACTAGTCTAGTGTTTATTAAAACATAGCTGAACTTACAGCTGAATTAAAATGTTCAATTATGCGCATTGTGTGCGCATTTGCATGCACGTAGTGTATTTGATTTTCGAAAGCTTAAAGCTCTGCCTAAAGTTCGGCCGTCAGTTCATGTTTCAGCTGCATGTGTGCGCAGTCTCTCAAGCTTTCAACTTGAAATTCGGCCTGCGGGTAAAAAGTGGCTTTGAGCCATATCCCAGAAATTTTTTGTGCTATAAACTGGAAATTTTCTTAAAACTTAATTGGCTGCTATTTTGGTAAAAAAACTTGAGTATCTAATAAACAATGACAACAAAAATGTGTTTTTTTTTTTGAAATTCACACTTTTGGGGCCGTTTTAGAGGATGTAGTGTTCAGATTGTAAAATCTTGTTCAGAAAAGTTGTTTGGTATCTCAAAAGCTTCATTTTCTCCAAAGAAAATGTGCGAAAATTTCTGATTTTTTAAAAGTTATACTCGAAAAAGTAAAAAATTACGTTTTTGAAAAAAGTTTTTTAAGAAATACTATCTTTGTATGAAGAATTTATTTTGCGGACTGTCAGCTACAACTTTGCCGAAGACAGTTTGCAGCTATCACTACAACTGAATGAGCTGTTTGCCCAAAACTAATGACACCTTTTTTAGTTGGCACACCCAATTTTAAAAACTTTGAGGGCCCATAAAAAAGTGCTTCCAATCTAGCCAAACGCTGATAGGGATTTACTCCAGTTCGGGTAGCACTATCGATTCCGCATAGTGGTTCTTGGTAGTTTTTTTGACTGTTGCACAGTGATATTTATGGCGCCTGCGATATCTGACTATCTATTAACCAGTTCAAATGTTTAAATGGTTAAGAAATAAAGATAAAGAAATTAGAAAGGGCTTACGCCAAAGGCATTTAGACGCATTTGAAAGATATTTAAAAGAAAAAGAAAGGATATTTTGTGCAAATCTGGCGTTGAAGTGGCGGAAATCAGCAAGAACAGATGTTCGTAAAATGGGACAAGCTGACCTTGCGGCAGTTCTTAAGTAACTTTCGAACAGTCCCAGCGGTAAATATATGTAATTGTCTTGCTAAGTTTTTAAGTAATTAATTAGTTTTGTGTTTTCGTTGGGCCAATTTCCTGTCATATGTGATTTTTGCTACTGTAGGTTGTGTTGGCCGTCATTTATCATCCAAAATAAAACTTCTTTTTATTTTGAATTTTCCTCCTACGCGTTTCAGTCGCATGCAATTTTTTTTTTTTTTTTTAATTTTTTTATACATTAATTTTCAACCAAACATTACAATGAATTTCATACATACACAAGTATATCACCAGGTTCCCCATACTACCGTCGTTGATTTTTTTTAATTTAATATAAATTAATCAATGCTCGAAATTTGGAAAATTTTCCTTTAGTGGCATATGCACACAATGCAAAGACCCGAGCGTCGCCGGGTATAAAGCTAATATGAAATAAAAATACAAACATATTTTTGCAGAGCTGTAGTCACATATATATTTTGACAAACACACTTATGTTATATACGGCCAGGCTACAAACCTTCTAACAACCCAAAAGCAATTGTCGGTGTTCTGAAATCTCTTTTGGTTGTTTTCAAAAGTTGCACATTTTGTGATGACATTCTGGGCCTATGTTTTCGAATAAAGAAATTTGAGCCAAATAGAATAATGAGGAACACAACTTGAATGCTTAACCAATTGAATTGCATTAATATTATTAAAGTTTTTAAGGGTTTTAAGTAATAAAAATGAATTTTTAAATATTGTCCACCAAAACAATGCAAACGTCTGACAGCTGCAGAAAGCAATAATGAATAAACCTGCCAACTTCTTCCAATTATGACAATAAAATTTCGGAGTTCTAATTTTCTTTTCAAAATTAAGAGTTTATGCTCTTAAACGATGTTCAAATTTAACAAGATTAAGTGGATAAATGAGCAGTGTAATAAGTATGATTGAATAGGTTAATTCAATGAAGTATCGAAAATAAACCTATCGCTAAATTATGTCGGCGATAATTTCAAACCACGAAATGGAAGACACGTTGTCAGCGGTGTAACTTTCAACTTCACTTTTTACATTTATTTTGATTTTTAAAAAGTAGTAGGATGATTTTATGGTGCTACATTGAACTCCGGAGGAAAAGGAGTAATGCCATATGGAACAGCAGTTGCATATCTCAGCAGAAAACAGCTTACTCTGTCAAAATAAAAAAGATTGCATCATTTCTGAAACTCTTGCAACGATTTTGTTTCCCTCGTCTGCTCCTAGCAATATACAGTAATTAATGCAAACCAAGCGGGCATTTTTGAATTTATTTTTGTGTACTCCATTCACTGTAAGCAACAGGGCTGTCAATACAAAATAATTACTTGCTAAGGGTCAGAGTTTATTTTACTCCTTAACCCGATAAAATGAGTATTATTGGCATAAAAATTATTTATTAGTTTGGACCTCAGTGCATACCAAAAAACGCTTTCAGCATTTGGTTTACAGACTTATGAAATAATTTGAATTCCAACATTTATTTAAATTATTTTGAAGCCGACAACCCTGCCGTGGCAGCCACAACGCAACAACTTCCAATAGCCGTTTTTTGCCAGCGACTCCGAAGCTAACTCCGAAAAAATGAAATCTCCGACATTTTGTGAACACCGACATATGGTTGGTTGTTTTCAAAACGACTGACCCCTAAATCTCTAGAGATTT
>JAEIFU010001047.1:0-84124 GCA_018904235.1 Lordiphosa stackelbergi
GTTACGTATTGCTGAGGAAAAAAACCAAACCATAAATAGAAGCTAAGGAAAAAAAAAAATAACAATAAAACTAAAATAAATCAGATAAACAAAAGGAAAAAAATTTAGGAGAAAAACAAATAAAAAAGAGGAATAAAAAGAAAAAAAAAAAATTTTGGTTAGAAAGTGAAATTTAAAACTAGTTAAAAAATAGAAAATGTTATGAGTTAAACTTAAAATAAAATAACAAGAAATCTCTGACCCGGTGGGGGGAAGATTTTTTAGCCAGTCCGGCAAGCTATGCCCCTACTCACAGCCAGGAGTGGTCAGAGATTTCCCTAAGATAAATATAGAGAGATGCTTTAGAGAGAAGAGAGAGAGATCTGTTGAGAGCAGGTGATAGAGATCATTATAATTTTGACATAAGACTCTCGAAATCGATTGTGCTTTGTAATCAGTTGTGCATCCAGGCAATACTAATGGGAAATAGTTTCTGGTTGGTAAAAATGAAATTTCTTGCATTTTTCGAAAAAATTTAATATTTTTATTATTTTTTTTTTATTTTAATTATTTTATTTAAGATAATTATTTATTAAATCAACTGTTTTACGACCACTCAATCTAGCCCGCTTTTTAAACATTATGTGTAAAGATCACCCTATAATTTCGAAATTTAAAGACACAGACATACAAAAAAAACTATAGCTGACTGCCGCACCCTTATTACATGATAATTCTTTATAGTTCGCGGTCCTTCGATGGAATTCTTTGAGCAAAGGGGGACCTATACTAGGCCTTGAATTCTTGGGGTCGTTCACAAATTCGTTGTTTTTTGAAGAAAAGGAAATCTGCATATTTCCTGCCTTCTCTCCGAAAATTATAAAAAAATACTCCGGTTTTTACTTTCCACAAAAATTGTCGAATTCGAATTGGTTAAATGTGCTGTTGTAGCAAATTGATTGGGTTAATCAGATTACAACGTTTTAATTTGTAAGTAAGTAAAGAGTAATTAGAAACTAAAGGTTAGATACGGATTTCCTTGGATGTTTAATAGAAAAGAGAACATGTAAAAAATTCGAATTCGCTTTAGTGAAAACCGGAACATGGCAGCTAACCCAAAAAAATGTTCAAAATTTCGACTTCATCACCCCCCATTGCAAAAACCTATCTACGCCACTGGAAGGTCAATTTGTTTTTTAATTCGTGATATTTAATTCGTATTCAGTGAGACGGGACTTGTGTCGAAGTTTTATTAAAAAATATTATCTCTTTAATTTTTGGGAAAGACTTAGGAAACTATACTGCTGTGAAATGCACAATCTCCATATTTTTACTAGAAATGGAGCGCCTAGAAAATGTGGTTGCGTCCTTTAGAACGGAATAGGAAAAAATTCCACACGTGTACAGGCCACTGAATTTACCACGCAAAATCTTACCAGCTGTGAAATCGAAACTGTCTACAAGCTAAAACCACACAATTTCTACAGTTTCTTAAAATCTTGCACTCGCACAATGCCGCGGCGGATTCATCTGGTATATTCCTCTTTATAAATTCAAGCTGCTTTGTACCTAAAAATGTGTTGTTTTTCTTGCCACCACCATCGAAAGTGATCGCCCACCAGACTCTTTTGCATATCCATGCCCTCGTACATACATTCATATCCATTTAAATCCAAACTCACTCACCCCGTAAATATTTCACCTGTTCTTTTTGTTGCTTTGGCTTGGCGAATTGTTGCAGTTGGTTTAATCTCTGAATGCCTGCGATGCTTTCTCCGCATTTCTTTCTCTTTCACAGGTTTGGCTTAGGGTCATTAAGTAACCCAGTGCCCAGGCCGTTGCCTAATGATTACGCTCAACTACAGCCCCGGTTCATGTTCATGTGTGATGCACTCAGTTGAGATATAAATAGCATTAAAATGCAATTAAAAATGAATGAAAAAGCGAATCTGCGGCCCTTTCAAGCTTTAATATTTAATTAACAACTTTTCCAGCTGAGCGAGTCTCAATGAAAGCAAAAACCGAACCGTTTTAATGGGTGTCAAATTCCATGATCTTTTCACTTTACACTCCACGCATTCTGCTGAGGTCACTCGGAAATCCACACATAATCGAATTGATATTGATTAATGCATGGTTATTTGGCGACTGGGGGACAAAATGCTCAATGGGTTGCGCAACAAAGTGTTATCCAACTTTAGAAAGATTTTTAAAGAAAGCGACAGTTTTTCGTTTTTGGCAAAATTTATAATAACAAAATGGTATAAATAAATAGGCACAGATTAAATTCGACTTGAAGAATTGGTCAACTTGTGAATGCCCTTAAAATAATCATAATTATGGTAAAGCGTGAATAAGTGAAGGAACGTGTTGATAATAGTTTCAACGCTTTGGCGTTATTTTTTATGAGCTGTAAGGAACGCCTTCCTTCCAGGCCACTGAGGCAATTGAGCCGAACATAAAAAAGAAAAGGACGGAATACAAGTAAGCGGTCATCAAGTTAAATTTCCAGCACTAAAATGCTGCGCCACATGTGGCAAAAGTTGTAAAAAAAAACATTTAAAAACATTAAAATTAGATGTCCCAACCCACCCGCTGTTTTCTTTCATATTGCACCTTCAGACTAACGTTCTAGGCTCTACACGGATTGCAAAGAAATGAGAAATAAGGAATTCATAAAAGAAGGCCACTTGTAATTTGCATCGTATACACTATATCATAATGATTCAAATCGGATGACATTGCTCCAGTATTTCGCACAGGACAGAAAGCAAGCGCATACATACATCTTGTGTTCAAAAATATGGTCGGCGAAAAGTGTAAGAAATCTAAGCATATTATTTCGAGAACAGAGGGTCTAAATTATTCAAATTATAAATGGAAAGGAAAAAAATTTTGTCAAAAAAGAGACTGATGAAACTTTTTCTAATTTCATGGTTTTAGGTTTTTACTTCAAAAAAAACTTCTTTGCAGACTGCAGACTATTTACAGAATTATAATTGATCACGTTTTTGGGCAGGTGCTAAATAAAGAATTCTGATTTTCAACTAACTTATTGACGGATTTTCATCATTTCTATCGCTCGGCGTGCCTGGTCAACCGCGGGACTTTATCACCTAACAAACGTTAGTTCTGCTCGACCTTTTTTTGAAAACATAATATCGAAGATTAATTACCAAGATTTTCAATTTGTATTAAAGTCCGAACTTGCATTATTTTCATGATTTGTATTTTCTAATTTTAGTTTTTTGTGTTTAAAGAAACAAAATTAACAAAGAAAAATCAAAAATTCTGCTGCCAGCGAAAATAGCGCCAAGACTGAAGTGATACTTTTTTAAGGACAATTTTAGTTACAATTTTTCTTCTATGGAAAAGAGTCTTTGGTGCAAGCGAGCCAGACTACAATTAACATCGGCGTACAAAGTTTTTGAAGAGGTTGAGATTATATGTACAAATCGGCAACTTTGGACGATTGATAAAAATTCCCTCAATAGTGGTCCCTAAAAATTGAAAGTGTAATTCCAGCCTTAATCATACATTATTCAAACTAAAAGTTTTGGTATTTAAAAGTATTTGGCAATTAACTCATGTAGCTAGCTAAGTAGCAAAAAATGTCCTGGCTTCGTTCCGAACAACCTATTTATGATACTTCTATTTAACAAACTAAAGAAATGTATTTTTGAGACATTGCTTAGGTTAGGTTTAGGTTGTTTAGTCAGGTTTTATACCGTGTTCTCATTAAAAATGGGAAAAAGGGGATCATAAAGTATATATATTCTTGATCAGCATCAACAGCCGAGTCGATTTAGCCATGTCCGTCTGTCTGTATGAACGCGTCGATCTCAGAGACTGTAACAGATAGAGCCACAATCGTACCCACATCGAGTTTGTTTCAGATTTGGAAAATTCCTCCTCCTCCTTCTTCTAACCGCGAAAAACTGTCAGAGCTACAGTTTTTAAGCTTGAACCCAGTGTAAGTCATATATATTTCTAAGTAAAGCCCAATATCTGTCTATTCTATATACCACTATAAGATCCGAGAAAAACACCGAAGATATGTAAGTGCTCTTCCCCATTTATTCAAATAAATTTTAAAATAAAAGGAGTTCAAAGCTATTCGAACCACATTTAGGAACAGGGTATTTTGCTGTCGGGGCACGGACCGCAACACTCTTACTTGTTTAGTTATTAGATAATAAACATTTCTCTTTTATTAAACTCAAAATTTGCTTTGATAACATACCGATATCTTTAAGACTGTGTTGTTTAATGAAGATATTTCCATTCGATTGATTGCATTTCAAAACAGCAGGAGATATATAGAGTTTAAAGAACTAAAATTTAGTTCAATATGATGGAATTTTAGTTAAGATTTAGTAATAATATATCTTATACTAAAAGTTTCATCGATATTGCCTCTTAAGTCTGATAAATCAAGTTTCAGTGTGGAAAATGCTCGTTCTACTGACACTTGTGTGGCTGGAATTGCTTAAGTTGATTTTCCTGATAAATATTCCAATATTTATCTTTAGGTAAACGCTTTTCGCCATCAAACGCTTCAATGCAATTAACAATCGATATTTTACTTTATGATGGAAATTAGTCCTTATATTTCCAACTCGTCTTTACTTATCGGGTTCAAAGAATTATCCTTTATGATTTCATTAACGATTTAGATCTTCTTGTATATTAACATTAAATGAGATTTAGCTAGCTTTTTTCCTTCTTCTTATAGCAGGTTTGATTCCTGGCCTGTTCCAATTTGATAGATGGTTCGTACCTTCTAGAGATATTTAGTAATTAAGATTATTTATCCATTTGACAAAGGAGTGGTTAAGATTGGATGATACGGATCGATCGGACGAGTTATAAAGAAAACAAACAATTATGATGGGCAAGCACTGTCCACATTTTGTGGCTTTTTTATTTTAAATGATAAGATATATACAAACTTTGGGGGTACTGAGTATGTTATAGTTTGATTTTACAGAGTTTGATTGGTCCGAAATATATCTTTACCATATTTATCGTGATCAGTTGGGCACGCACTTGCTTTCTACCAAATAATGCGCTGCGATTTGGCTCAGTATGGTTAATCAATTGGTAACTCAATGTCTAGTTGAAATGAACCGAACCGAACCATTTTATTTTTCGGTTTTTGGTTCGGTTCATGAGCATTTGCAAAACACCGGTTCGGTTCGGTTAAAACCGGTTCGGTTCACACGACAAGACCTCATCCGATCTCACTCTCACAGTAGAGAATGCTGTCTCATACAAGCTGTTACAAGACAACAGAAATATACAAACGATACTGTGCTATCTCTTTTGCTCTCACATGTTGTTGTTTATGCTTGCTTGGGTTACTCGTGTGCAAGCTGTGAATCGTAACAGCCCTCAGCAGATCTTTGATTTCGCCAAAAAGAGCTCGCAGTGACTTGTGGCCGAAGTTACGAGTCAACGCGAGTGTTTGTACTTTGCAATACACGAGCTCGGACATACCATGGTCCGCAAATACACGAGTGCTTTTTCAATTTTTCTTCTGTGTATACTTCTTCAACGAGCTCAGCGGGCTTCGAGCGTTGAGTTTACTCGGTACGCATTTGTAGCAAGGGTGAACGGGCTTATCGTCTCACTCTCTCCTATGTCTCTTGCAAATTCGAACGCAACAACAATGATGTATATGTCGAACGTTTTTCGCTATTCACGCTGACACACACTCACACACAAATAAAAATCGGGGTTCTCTTTCTATTTTTTGTGGTTGTTGTTGCTCATTCTGGGCACTCTTGATTTACATCATGGGGACAACCGAGAATCAGAAACAGAACTAAATGTGTTTCTCTCTTCATGTGTACAACAAAAACATTTTATGTTACAGACAACCCGAAAGTGTTGAGCGTATTTTGCTACCTATAAATTTTTATCTATGTTTACCTATTGAACCTGTTAATAAGTGAGCAAATTAAGTGAACTAATCGAAATATGCCGAAATTAATCAGATCTGTTCCCGTTTTCGATTTCCATCAAATCATGCGGAATCTGAATTTTTAAATTCTTTCAAAAATCGCTCAGGTAACAGCCTAACCAATTCGATTTAGCGGATATTCGTAGACGGCCCAACCTTTGCCCGAATTCTAACAACTTATTAATTGCTCTGTCAAACCTTATAACACAGTCATTATGCTCGCTCCCATGTCAATACCATACCATACTCTATACTATAATTTCTGACAACATTGTGTTTCTTTAACTTCAGCTTGCGCACCAATTAGCATATAAAACTTTTGTCGGCCCGGGCCGCACAATTTCTCTTTCATTTGCCAAAAACTGTTAACTGTTTTGTCGGCCTCATCAGCGTATGTTGGTAGTAGTTGCGGCTGCTGTAGCCGGGCATCATCTCTCGTATCTGTAGCACAGATTTAGCTTTTGGTCATTTACGGTATTTCGGCGCCTCGTTGTGGCTACCTAATTTGCATACGCACGAACGAAAGTGAAAATCTTTGTGTGCTGAAACTGAAAGATACACATAATTTCAAATGTCTTAAGTCAATACGATTGATATTCAGACTTCAATCAAATGCAAACAATGCAAGATGAATGCGTTTGATGTCAAGCTTTAGAAATGTGATTTGAACAAAACTCTTTCCAATTTGGGCTTATGCAATCGCTTGGACATAAGCCTAAAGAGACCTTTTAACCATGTGCAGCTTTATCAAGCTGAAGTTGAGCTGAGCTGATGACTTGGTCTTTCACAATTAAATGCAAATTGACAACCGAGGAGTCAGGCCGTGTTGCAAGTTGTTGTTGGGTCGCTGTTCCTTGGCCCCAGACACGCCTTTGGCGCTTGTGTTGTCTGGGTTGTTTTTCCTCTTGTTTTTCTGCCTTTTTGGCGCTCTGTCGCTTGATTGAGATTTCTTGCTCCACGCTTTTGCAGATTTTGGCGAGTGAAAGTGATATATGGCGCATGACTCAGGCTCCGGCCACGCTCATTGGTTGTCATATGCATAAAATAATAATTAACCGGCATTTATGCGGCTCAAGACAAAAACATGGCAAAAAGGGCGCAGCCACCAAGGCAACCGAAACCGAAACCAAAACCCGACACCCAAGTTGAAATCAATTGACAAGCTCTACACGGAGCGAAATTCATTGACTTAACTTAGAGTTCAATGCAAGGTTCAATTGGGGTTCGGTCAAATGGAAACCTTAGATTTATAGCTAATGTACACCAAGATGGGTATGGGTTCACAGCAGCATCAGCACTGCATGCCCATAATTGGGAAGGTATAGATCCTAAGTCTTCTCCAAAAATTAAAGAGACAATATTTTTGGATAAAACTTCGACATAAGTCCCGTTTCGTTGAACCATTGGGCGTGTTCAGAAGAATAATTGATCCGAGCAAGTAGCATAAAAAATACAAATAGTTTCTGCTGAACGCTATTTTTTTACACGGCGGGGATTCTGGTTCGATCCGTGTTAACATTTTGTTTTATTTTTATATTACCCTAATACATTATACGTAGCGTACTTTTCTTCGATATGCTCCTTATCATGATCCGATCTTAGCCACTCAAGTTCAGCAAAGGATCAGTGCGAATTTATAGTTGATCAGGAAGCAAGTTGTTCTGCTGAACAAGGCCATTAATTACGAACTAAATATCAAAACAAATTTACCTCATGGTAGCCGCTCTTCAATTATAATTCAATTCAAATTGGCTTTTCCCCCTTTTCCCCACCCTTCCCTACACAGCACTTCCCTCTTTCCTGTCCCCCCTCATTTCTGACAGAAACGTTTTCGACTGAGCAAATTTTGTCTCTAATCATCTCCTGTGCCTGAGCGCCTCAATTCATTTGATGTGGCCCATATAAACTTTTCCCACTTCGCGGACAAATTTTCCAAATTTTCTTTCTTAGTGCGCGTCTGCATAACTAAACGACGATCTATGCCAAATCTTAGATCTCCAGGATAAGCAGTTTTGGCTGTGGGTTGATAATATGTCAGTCAGTCAGTCAGTCAGTCGGTCCTACAGATTTATAAGTATAGATTTGTAGACTCTTATACTAGAATCCCTCTATCTTGTCCAAATCCAATCTTAGCAAGGAGAGCTCTGTGGGTTCTCTTAAGTTAGTAGAATAGTTATTCAAGACTGCAAACCAGGGTATAATCCCGAAACGAATTTCGGTTCCGGTTCCAGTACCGGTACGTCCCGAAATGAATGTTTCGGTTAAAGGTTCCATTTCGGTTTTCAATTAATTTCGGTTTTCGGTTTCGATACGGTACCCGCACTTTTATTTCGGTATACCGGTACGTACCGATATAAGTAATAGTTATTTGTAATACTGAAAAACTAAATTCTGAGATAAATCTAAATCATTTTATTCCTGTTTAATAAAACGATTCACAAATCAACACAAAATTAATGGTTTCACATTTAAAGTAAAATTATATAGCCTTCATATTCCGTATAGTTAACATGTAAGATCTAATGATTACATTATATGCTCATAAATGTTATATTCAGGCCGTTCACGTTTTCGATTTCGATCAAATCATGCTGAATCGGAATTGTTAAATGTTCTTGCTTCCAAAAACCGATTGTGTTTTTCGACCTTTAACTTCAAAGACTCAATAACCTTCATTCGATCCTCTGGATGGCAAAAAGATTCGAACGAATTCTCTAATCGTTTCTTAGAAATCACAACTCTTACCATTTCCGATCAATCGGATTCGGAAACGGGAACAGGCCTGATTATGTATTATAAGTTTTCGAATTTAACTTCGAATTTTATACGTCCACTCGATATCATTCTTGTGATTGAGTCCATGCAACTTCTTAGCGGATTCATTATAAATTTTACAATAGAGAATACCCGTTGCACGCTTAGCTGCGTAGCTGGAACAGAAAGTACGACTTTTGAAATCGTAAACAATTCTGGGAACTTTGTAAAGGATTTTTACCAAGAATCAAAATCAATATGCCTCAACTTCGTCGGCTCATTCAACTGCAGTTCATTAAACAGTAGTTGATCAGCAAACGACAAAATTTAAACAAAAATATTATGTAAAAGACCGATACAAGTATTTTTTTGCTCAGTACTTAGCGTTACGTTAGACCTAGGGTCAAAAAATATTGCACATAGAAAAGCATTGTTTTTTCAAAAAGGGATTTTTCTCGCATTTCTATTTCCTAAAAAAAACGATTTCACTAGAGAGAACGAATTTTTTGATATTTCCAATGTGCAGAGAATCAAAATGGAATAAAAATTGCCCAAAACTAGATTTTCTGCTTTTAAGTTTAGTTGTGTCCGCCTCCGCTGATTCTAATATGCGTACAAATTCGCGAACTGAGTCCCACACTTTCCGGTTCAGAAGAAAGTCCTTATCTGCAGCCGCAAAATTGGAGCAAGAGTTAAAATGTCTTCCGCCAGCAAATATTTTAGTATCCTGTAGGTTGGGCTCCAACGTGTGGGGCAATCGATGGTGGTTAAATGTTATGACTCCTAAAAAGTTGACAGCAAATCTGGCAGCGTGTAAAGGTCGTTTTATGATTGCTTTTTTACATTACAAATGTGTGACTAAAACTACGATGCGCTCTGCAAAGGTAAAGAAAATTAAAACCCAAACTGTACCGTGTTTCGGTTCGTTTCTTATTATATATATATAACGGTACCAATAATAACGGTAAACGGTTTTTTCCAAAATATTTTTTTTTTCTATTTATTTTTTTTAAGTTGGGTTTTTATTTTTATAATATTTTTTTTTTTTATTATATATAAATTTTATTTTTTTATTTTATTTATTTTGATAATAATTTTTTTTTTTAAATTTAAAAACGGTAAAAGAGGTCACCCCTTAAAGACCATATTTTTTATCCAGTTTCGGTTAACAAGATTAAGGTTTTTTGTTTACTGCAAAAATCGCTGAAAATAAAGAAATTATATCTTTCCATTTGTGTAACTTACGAACTGCAATTTAATTTTTTTTACTAAGGCAAGCTGACCAAAATGTTTTGGAAAAAACTCTCAAGCGCTATGCACTATGTTTGGGTAAATAATTTATCGCTTAGATCGCCAGAAACGAGCAAAAGTAATGTAACGAACGCAATCCCCTGAAGAGCAGAAAAAAAAGAACATTTTTCCTAAATAAATCCCCAAATGAAATATAAACATCCTAATATATTCATCTTCCTCTCAGTGTATACTCTTCCTTCGTCTCAGTGTCACACAAAGGCTAATAATAATTTCACTCAGCAGCAGGCAAATGATTTAATAGTCATAGTGACAAAGCTACTGCCCCCATCCCCCCCTCGGCACCTGCATCGTCCGTACCGGGTTCATTGTCTTTGTTTTTGTAAATGTGACTTAGGGCTGGGCTGAACCTAAAAGCGCCCATACAGAAGAGACTTTACAAAAGAAATGGAAAGTAAAGTGTCGAGTCGAGCACATTGACCGGGGCCAGAGTGGGACTTGCATAATGATTGACATCGACATCATTTGACTGGGTAAGGGGGCCGGCTGGTCACAATAAGCCGCATTACTTTTTTTTCTTCTTTTTTTTTTGTTAATAAACAATAAGGGCTTAAATGGTGCTCCGTTATAACTGCAAATTGTGCAAAACGTTGTCATATAACTGGTTTTTGTGTAAAAAGAAAAGCTAAGCTAAGATACATATATGTATCGCACATACTTTAGGGATCTAATAAATGCAATAACCCAAGCAGAATTATTATGGTGCCCTAGAAATGAATAAATTGCAGGAGTCCATGCAGGACTTACAAATTAATTAGACGAATTTTTTAGAAAATATGGTGAACAGTCTTTTAAAGAATCTCAAAAAATATTAATTTCCGACCCTATAAACTATATATATTCTTGATCAGGGTGACGAGCTAAGTCGATTGAGCTTTGTCCGTCCGTCTGTCTGTCCGTCTGTCTGTCTGTCCGTCTGTCTGTCTGTTTCTACGCAAACTAGTCTCTCAGTTTTAAAGCTATCGAGCTGAAACTTTGCACAGCGTCTTCTTTTTACTGCACACTGCTAATATGTCGGAACCGACCGGATCGGATGACTATATCTTATAGCTGCCATAGGAATTATCGGTTAAAAAGTGGGTTTTAATGAGACAAATTTTTTGGTTTTTAATGTTAACGTGTCTCACTTCAGCGATTATTAATTTTATACGCTTTTATACAGATTTTGAAGTTTTGGTCAAAACTCACTGTTAGTCACTGTTAAGTCACTGTTGAATCACTGTTGAGTCACTGTTAAGTCACTGTTGGGTCACTGTTTAGACACTGTTAAACCACTGTTTTGTCTCTGTTCAGTCACTGTTTTGTTTTTGTTTTGTCACTGTTTTGTCACAGTTGAGTAACTGTTTAGTCACAGTTCAATCACTAATTAGTTTTTGTTTAGTCACTGTTGGGTCACTGTTAAGTCATTAATCTCCTCTTTCCTTCACTTTCCCCCTCTTTCACTCTTCTTTCACAGCGTCACGTGACGCTGAAATCAAATTTTACTACTACTAAACTCTTCCGCACCGAAATTAAAGATGTTTCACATCGAAAAATCACAAAATTTTGATCGAGGGTCAGACCACAATGACATCTGTACTGATTACAATCGCGTTTTTAGTTTTCATTTCACACAACCTGAAGACGCGGAATCATGGTCGCCAGCACTATACATTTTTTTTTTGACACCCACTTGACGGCCGAGAACTTTTTGAACAGCCCTCGTATCAAAGCAGTAAAAATTATTTTGTTTACTCTAATCTGTTTGAAACATTATACAAAAAACAGAGTTGGTAAAACTCTTTGCGTTTTCAGATAAGATTTTTTTTAAAATGGTCCATAAAACAGCCTCGGCATGGAGATTGAAGGTGTCGAAGGCAAAACTTTTCGGTGAATGGAGAGCGTGCAATGATTACAAACTTTTGTTTGCCCAAAATGGAAGAAATGGACTTGGCTGACATGTGGTTTCAACAAGACGGTGCCACCTGCCGCACAGCACGCAAAACAGTGGCCCAATTGAGAGGCGAGATGGGTGAACAGTTTATTTCACGTTTGGTTCCGGTCAATTGGCCGCCTAGATCGTGCGATATACCTTTGGAATATTATTTGTGGTGACGAAGTTGAGGCACTGGAAGCCAATATTGAAGAATTTATATAATATGTTGGAGGCAGTATGCCAAAATTAGACCCAGCGTATGATTTGAGGCGCGTACGCGTTCTCCGCTGCATTGACAGTTCTTTTGTCTCTGTCGTATTATGTATGTCTGGACTCGGGTTTTATCAACAGGGATCTTTCGATGAAAAATTTATTGGAAGTTCGTTTAAACAGAAGCCTTTTGGGTCTCTCGTTCATCGCTTGGCGAAGTCTATCTACTACATATTTATAGGCTCTTTGACATTTCGATGAAATATACTTCATTATAATATATTACTATGGTACTAGAGTTCAATCAATTACTGTACCCGATGGTAAGTTTAACGTCTCTACGAAAAGTGCTCTTTCGTCAAACACGGTTTTTGCACTAAGAAAAAGAAATCAATCAAATCAATCCTTTACTGCTCATTCTTTTTATACCCGTTACCCGTAAAGTAAAAGGGTATACTAAAGTCGTGCAAATGTATGTAACAGGGTATTATTTTACCTGCTGGTTACAATTTTAAGCTTCATTATAAGCTTGTATAGCAAGATTTCATTTAGGAATCCTCCAAATTTAATTGAATTTCATTTTTCAAACAACAACAACTTATCACCACTTCTCCAATTTATTTAACATAAAACAAAAAAAATTGCTAACCTCAAATTAAAATAACTATCTCAATCTCAATTTTCCCCATTAACCTTTAGGCATCATAATTCCCCCAACATATTGCATAATTTTCTTTAACCAAATAAATAAAACAACTTTGTGCCCATTTTCCTGGCAAATAATTTCAGAGATTTTGCCAAACTTCCAACTAATGTGTCATGTGCCACTCTCTATTGTGTACAAAAGCCAATTTTCGGTGATGAAATGACACAAAAATTTTTGTGTGTTTGCACTACGCAGAGTGAAATGAAAAGCAAAATTGGAAGTGTGTGCACAAATAGAAATGCCCAATTTTGATGGCCAACCCTTAAGAAAGTAATCCATGAACTTTCATTTCTTGGCCACGCTTCACTGATGACAGCATGCAAAGGCCCAAAGAAGTCAACGGGTGGGGGCCACACCCGCAAATCGCATTGAAATCGAAAGTTCCGTGTTGGTAGTTGGTTTCGATTTCAATGAAGATCCGGCGTGAATCACACGCAGCTCACATGGCAGGGCCCCTCATGCGCAGTGACGTTAGTCCTCAGGTTGTTGGATTTAATTTAACTGTTTTTTATCATCAGTTACGCCGATGACAACAAAGACCGAAATGGAATTGGGTCAGGGACGTGCTTGGCATGCTAATGAAATTATGTTATTTTTTGTGACGCATTTAAATGTGGGGGCAAGCAAAGCACGAGTATGGCAAGTGATGTGGGCTCTTTTTCTAGAAAATTGGGCAATTGTTGGAATACCAAAAAAATTGATGTTGCAAGCTGGCACAGGTAGAAACGCGTTGAGATAGGCAATGGTTGTGAAATGATGATGAAACATTGGGAAAGATTTCACTTGAATATGGCAGGAAGTGAATAAAAAGATTTGATTTGATTAATCAAGTATTTGATCTAAATACAGAATTAACGTTTCAAAGACGCTACCATTAAAAACAATAAAGGTTTTTCTCACCCTCTCCAAGGGTAAAAACAAATTTATATTTGCAATGGGATTTGAACTCACCAACTCCAAGCCGTCTTAAATGGCATAATAATATACAGCTCGCTCTCTGTTTTAGCTTACAACTCAGGAATAGCTCTTAGCTTACAAGTCTAGGTAGCCCGCCATATTAGCTTTATTGCATGCTGAGAGCATATATTTGTGTTTTTTTTTTTTGTATACAAATTGTTTTGTTTTTGTTTTAATGTGTTAAAAAATAATTTTTTTTGGTTGGTGAAGAAATAGATATATATTTACGATTTTCGAAATTTTTATTTTGAAACCCCATAACTCCTTTATTTATTGATCGATCTTAAATATCCTAGTCCAAATCAGTTCTTAACAAATCGATGTTTTCATTTTATTATTATATTTTCAGATAATCCGTTCAGAAATTTTTTTCAATATTCTATTCAATTCTATCTTTAAATATAAAAGAGTTCAACCTGACTGACTGGTGACCGCCGCACAGCCTAAACCATAAAGGATAGGAAGCTGAGTTTTTCACAGTAGTTTTATCTTATGCTGAAAGTGAGTACTAAGATCGGATTTTGGAAAATTTGGGGAACTGTGGAAAATTCGCGGAAAACAGTTGTATGACTTTCAAATTTTGGAAAATCTTTCCCCAAAGTTCGGAAAATTCACGGAAACTGTTGTATGAAACTTTTTTCTTTATCATCTGATCAGATTCAAACTCATTTTCAAAAATCTATATAAAACTCCAACAATAACTGCGTACCAATACCGAAAAATTCCTGGAAAACTCTGTATGCAAAAAACTATTTTTCACCCGATTGACTTGAAACGCTGGTTTGTAAGGGCTGAATACGAAATAGTTTGGAATGTGATTTTGCAATGTCTGAAAATCCTCCCTTTAAGCCAGGTATCCAGCACCGCGGAAACTAAAAATTTCTGTCAAACCTCATATAAAAACAAGTAAGACCGTTCTCATGAAAAAACATGTTTAACAATCTTTATTATTTCTTCGGCAATCCGAATCATTTTGCTAATTACTATCTCTAGAAGGTATAAATCGTCTACCTTTAAAAGTGTAGGAGATATACCGTTTTTTCCAAATTGCGGGGGCGGGAGGGCGTGGCCAAAATTTGAAACAAACTTGATCTGCGTACAGATAAAAGAAGCATTTGTCCCGTACATGTCAAACATCTATCTCTTACCATCTCTGAGATCGACGCGTTCATACAGACAGACGGACGGACGGACAGACGGACATGGCTAAATCGACTCGGCTATTGATGCTGATCAAGAATATATATACTTTATAGGGTCGGAGATGTTTCCTTCTCCCTGTTACATACATTTGCACAACTTCCTGATCCCCTTTTACCCATTTTTAATGGGTACAGGGTATAAAAAATTTGGCAGGAATTTTTAGTTTACCTTTTCGTTTACCTTTACCTTTCGTTTTCGACCATATAAAGTATATATTCTTGATCAGCATCAACAGCCGAGTCGATTTAGCCATGTCCCGTCTGTCCGTCTTTTATCTCCGTCTATTTTATCTTTTATCTGCACGCAGATCAAGTTTATTTAAAATTTGGCCACGCCCCCTCCCGCCCCCGCAATTTGAAAAAAACGTTATATCTCCTACGCCCAAAGGTAGACGATTTATACCTTCTAGAGATAGTAATTAGCAAAATGATTCGGATTGCCGAAGAAATAATAAAGATTGTTAAACATGTTTTTTCATGAGTAACGGTATATCGAAGTCGGTTAGAGCCGACTTAAACTTACGCTCTCGTTTTATTATGAGTTGTCATCTGGCTGGAAAACCATCAGCGTGCAAAGATTGGTAGGGGATGGTGCCAAAGGCACACTTATGCCAAATTGATGAGGCCTCCAGAGGGATGCTGTCTATAGACAAAAAGGTCGGAGAAATGTCGTTGTGTAAGACGCCTTCTCAATCTGTGTGTCGCCAGATCATAGGCAAATCTGTTGGAGTGGTGTACCAATTGGTCATGCTTCCTGCTGGTGTGTATATTGATTTGGGCGCATAATGGCAAAGCGTCTACTCCGCGGTATATATGTGTGTAGTTGTATGCACCTCTAGTTTCTTGAGGGCAGTGGATTATGCCATACCCCATAACAGGATCGCCCGGATAAACCACTACTAGGACTATGAAGCCAATGGAGCTCCAATGCCGTAGCTACTGCCCGAGTCACATGGTCTTTTCCGGTCAACCGGCGGTCCAGAGACATACCAAGGTGCCGCGGTATCTATACTCCTATGGGACTCTTGATCCTAGGAGTCGCACTTAAGTAATTTTCATATGGTATTGGCTATGTTCAGCGGTTCGCCCATCGACCAAAACCAATGTACTGATCCTGCCACAAAATCTTTAATATAAATGCAAATGAATTTAGGCATCCTACGATGAGAGACTTCATTTGATTGGCGTACAACCAAGAGGTCAAACTACTTTGGAAAGATTACATTGCAAAACAGTTAGCAACATGCTGTAGTGATGTATTCGGTTTATCATCCCCAAGTAGAAAGTGTGTAGCACGTACTCCGAGCAGCATGCTTCCTCCAGAAAATATTATTGGTATTTTTTAAATTTATTTAAATTCAAATAGTTAACAGTGCTTAACAGCTGATTGAGCAGAGTGACCTTTCACCTGTTAGGTGCATGGTCATACTGTTTTAGTTGTGTTCCACTTACACAAGAAGTAAATAACAAATTCCTGGCAGGAATTTTCCGCATGCAACAAAACTATTTAATCCGATTGATCTGAAACTCGATTTGTAGTGATAAAATTATGTTTCATTTGAGGTTTTATTTTCCGACGTGGAAACCCCGCAGGGATGGGATGCCCACTAGGAAGTGGTTTGAAAGTGGGTGGGATGTGGGTGGCAAGTGGGTGGGATGTTGGCGGGAAGTGGGTGGAAAGAAGTTTGGAAGTGGATGGGATGTTAGTGGGATGCGGGTGCTAAGTAAAAGGGATGTGGGGGGGATATGGATGGGAAGTTGGTGGGATGTGTGGGGAAGCGGGTAGGATTGGTGTGGTAAGTGGGTGGAAGGAGCAGAGATTAAAACCGAAACGAATAACGGTTTGGGTTACGGTTACTGTTTTGGACGATCGTTTTTTTCCGGTTACGGTTATATTACGGTTGTGGAATATCGGTTACGGTACTGGTTTCTGTTATTAACCTAATTCTGTTACGGATTTTGGTTACGGTTACGGTTATTAGTATGAAATATAAACTTTACAATTCAGGCAGACAAAATCGGGGATTCATTATAAATTCTACTCCTGAAAACAAACGCGCAACACTTATTTGTGTGGGTGGTTCTGCTAGCAAAACTATTGATAATTTAAAAAGATCTGGAAATATTGTTTAATTTTTTCCGACCGTTCCAATATGTGTCCTCTGTCAAGCCAAGTTTCTAATGAAGACGTCAGATTGTTTTTAATTGAAACTGCTGGAAATTTCAGGCCAACTCGAAGGTAGACTGTTTTCCCCTGATAAATCAATCAAGTTATGGTTGTCCAACAATTCAATACAGTTAATTTTCTGCTAATCTAGGATCAAGAAATATTGCCCATAGGTAAGCATCATTCTCGAACAGACTTGGTTTTCTAAACTCTAACTCGTGAGACTATACTTTGGTCAATTCTGAGTTGTTTTTGATTTCAAATTAACATTGAATCCAGAATAGAACCTAAGTTTACAGAAAAAATCTGAACACGCTGATGCCAAATTCGAGCCGATCGGCTAAACTAGCCAGCATCCAGTGTAATATCACAAACATATGTACAGTATGTCAAGAAAGTGTTTTGACACAGGAAAAAATTCACATTTTACACTTTTATTGCAAAAAAGGGGCTTTCTATGATTGGAAAAATTTTGTTCTTATTTTATTCTAATTCTGTATCGTCCCTAGAACTAGAATGCAAAAAAAAAGTAGCCAAATCCATCCAGTTTTAGCATTTAAAAAAATATAAAACAAATAAAAACGCAATTTAAAAGTGTCAAGAAAGTGTTTTGACAAGAGTCAAAACACTTATATCCTCAGTACAGGAGCTCAAATAGAAATAAAAACTATTGATTCTAGACAATTTTGGCAAGCTGAACCCGAATCTGGTTATATAAACTCCATATCTTACATGGATTAGCTGCAAACTTAAATTAAAATGCAGAAAATGACTCATTTAACTCCTTTTTGGTACATTCGAATCTTGTAGAAATCAGCTCATTTTTTAAATTTCGATCTCAACATTCAGTAGTACGTACCAATATGTATAGAATATAATAAATACTTTAATCATTTCATAGGTTATATGTTCATGATCAATCCGCGAAAAATTTCTGATTTGTATGCAATTTTGTTAATGGGTAAGAGAATTCAGCAGAATCGGTTGGATTTTTAAGAAAAACGCCTTAAAATCCGAAATGCATATGACACAAAATATATTTGTTAAAATTTGAGGGCGTGTCCCGCCTTTTCTTATATTTTTCATCAGTATTGCCTTTCAACTACACTTATTTTTAAATCGAAAAGCACCCGATATTGTGGCCGATGGAAACAGATATTGTTTATTTCTTGTGTACTATAGATTCGATGCTATATTATAAAAAAAAAATAATTTTCAAAATAATCTGATGTCTACAAGATTCGAATGTAACAAAAAGGTGAAAAATCAGCCATATTATGCACTTTAATTTAAATTTGCAGCCAATCCAAGAAAGATATAGAGTTTATATAAGCAGATTCGGGTTCAACATGTCAAATTTGTCTAGAATCATAATTTTGTATTTCCATTTGAGTTCCTATACTGAAAATATAGGTGTTTTGACTTTTGTCAAAACACTTTCTTGACACTTTAAAATTGGGATTTTATTTGTTTTACATTTTTTTTAATGTTAAAACTAGATGGATTTGGCTACCTTTTTTTGCGTACTAGTACTAGGGACGATGCAGAATCAGAATAAAATAAGAACTAAATTTTAACATTTATAGAAAGCCCAATTTTTGCAATAAAAGTGCAAAATGTGAATTTTTTCCTGTGTCAAAACACTTTCTTGACATACTGTATATGGAAAGATGAGGAGGGTAAAGATTTTGGTTAGCTGCACTCACTCTTTCTCGTTCGCTCTCTTTTCTTTGTGGACGTCAGCAATAGTGTGGTGCAATGTATGCATGTAAAATGTTCATTGTGCGTGCGTAAAATTTACTTGAGAGCCGGCCATGCATAACTCCGTGTCAGAGATAGAAGGGCATATTTTTTGTCCTCTACATTTGGCTTGCACAGGTCTAGACCAGAGCCAACCAGCCATAGATACCAGGGGCCGAAGTCACTCATGTTTTCATGTAAACGCAAGCCGAACTTATGGTTGTGTGAATCGGTAAACACTAAGTTGCATGAAAGTTGTAGGCTGTAGTCTGGAGAGAGCTCTCTTGCTCACTAACACAAGTACACTTCTCTGTCCTCTACATTATCCCGGCACTGATTTACGTTTATCAAAATTTCTACTAGTAAAGGAAAACCGAAATTAACCCGTATATTTGTTTCTGTTTCGGTTTTGATAACCGGTTATGGTAATAAAAGTAGAATTTTTACAACAAAAATGTTGCTAAATTATATTTAACGGATTACCTATTGAAAAAAAAACCGCTTACTGTTTGTGTGTAATTTAATTTTTTTTTCTGTCGGGTTTAGTTTAGCCATTCCAGAATCAACCCATTTTTATTACCGCTTTGGCTTGAGTGGAACCCGAATAGCTGTTTTTTTTTTTTTTTTTTTTTTATGTATTTTTTCGTTCTAGAACACAATTAATTCGGCTTGAAGAAAACAGAATGTATTAAAAAATAATTATATTTTTTTCATTAAAAAATAAAAAAATTTGTTTTCTTGGTAACAAAACTAAATCTCCGAGTTTGGTTTTTCTGTAACGCTATTCAATGCAGCTCACATTAAGACAATTTTGGTTTGAAAAGGTTAAACTAACTTAGCTCAACCTCTATTCAAATATCTCTAAAGCCAGACGTGCTGGGGGAAAACGAACAACTGTTTTCAATTGAATTTTGTGTCCAAAAATACATATGGAAAGTTTGCTATCTTTTCTGGTGCATGAGGATTGAGTATTCCAGACAGGGTTAATGATGTGGTTCAAAGAGTTGTGACGCCGGCAATCTATTTTGTCTATTTTTATTTTCAATACAAATTCCTAAACAATTCCTGTTACCTTTGCCTAATTGCCTCCCCGCAAAACAAAAGACTTAGGCAACGAACTTGTTCAGTAATCTCATCTAAATCAAACTAAATGAACGTATTAATTGTACATTTAACTTGTTTAGCATATTAAACAAAAAGTGAACCTAATTAATGTATTAAACATTTTAACGCTATGCACACAAAGGTCAGTTATGAAGAAATCGTCACCCCCCGGTGCCGTTAGCTTTATTTGTATATAAACAAATTAAGTTGTGTATCATTTTCGATTGCATAACCTGGGGCGAAGCCATAATTTAATTTTCCAATGCATTGACCAGAATAATAAGCAAGCCGCCCAAATGCCGTTAGGTGAATCAACAGCAGCAGCAGCAGCACCGGTAGCGTCAGCGGCCGCCCCCGTCCCTTGCTGAATAACAATTGGGAATTAGGCAACGCAACTTCAACTTCTACGTCATCCGTTACCTTGACTCCGATGGGTTGCCAAAAACAATGGCCCGCAGAAAGCGGCCTGAAATGAAAAGTTGCCCCAACAAACCAGTCGGAGGAGCCAGGCGTAGAATATGCCGAAAACGGCATATTTTGCATTTTACAACCTCTTAAAGAGACGGAGACGAGAGACGAGAGAGAGAGAGACGCACACACACCAAACTCGCGCACTCTCTTGGCCAGCGCTCGAGCGGAGCGACAACCACAGAAAGGGGTCAAAACTTTCACGCGATATAAAATCTTGGTTACCGATACGGCCGGGCCGCATTTTCATTTCAACTTTGTGTTCGACGAGTTGGTCTTGTGGCGTCTGGTGCGACGCTTGCTGCAGTGCAACGAAATCGAGTGACTGAACTGCGTCCTGAATTACCCAAATCCGTCCACGCGTCCGTTCCGCGCGTCGTGCAACATTTCAAAGTGTCCGCAAATAAAAAAGATAATAAAATTAAACAAAATTACCCCATAAAACAAGCAACAAAAAACAAGCGAGCAACTTGGATTTGCTCTTGGTTTCAATTTTGTGTGCATCGAACAGATCTGAAAGAAAATCTAAAAGCCAAAAAACCCGAGGCTTGTGATCACCGCTGTGCCATTCTGCAGAACGTCTAATTTCGACTCCAACAATAGATAAAAGGGATTACAAATAACGTGAAACGCAAAGGATTAAACTAAGTTGAAGGTAAGCAAAGGCAGCAAAGCAGTTTACAGTTTCAGGATTGCATTTTGGTGAAACTGAAACTGTAAAAAACTGCAGTAAAACAAAATTAATGATATAATATACATATATCAGGTGTGGACTTCAGTTCTGTATAAATTTAGATTAGAATAGGAAGAGGTTTTTCGTTTTGGGGTCTTATGCACTCAAGCACAAAACAAACAAAAACACCCTTAAAATATAATGTGGAATTGAAATCGAGATTCGCATTACGTATAGCACGACCTACCACACGGCCCGAGCACGAAAATGAAGAGCTGATATTGCTTATTCAAGGCAAGGGCTGAGTTAATTAGGCACAATCATATGATCAAATGGTAATATCTTACGACCCTGCTGTTCTAACGCTCAGTCAAAGCATCTGCACCATCATGCTTTTTGCATGCTGAGAGCTTTAACTGTGATTGGAGGCAACGTACGCGTGCGGTCGATGGTGTAACTAATTTGTGGTGTAAATTGGGGTTGTTGTTCGGCCGTCTTCCCTTAATGCAGTCAAAACATTTATTAGCTCAGGTTTTCTCCTACGCGTTTCGGCAATTATGTTGCCCTTTTCAGGAAGTCTCAAACCTAATTATCCTAACATAATCCCAATTTTAGTCAGATTTGTATTTTCGCTTTATATGCAATCAAAAGTAGAAAAGTTACTTTACTTCAGCACGAACATAAGATCAAACGGTAATGTCTTAATTTGAAGTTCTATATCATGTATACTTTATGGAATCGTAAATGATTTGTTTCGTCAATTACATACATTTGCACGAACTTAATAAAGCAAGGGTGCAATCTTCTCATATACTACGGATTTTTGGTCCGGGTGTTTAAATCTATCACAAAGTTTTATGCTGAGATTGGGGACCGGTTATTAGAAGCATTGAACCTTAGGCGTTCGTTCTGAACTTATGAAAAAAGGTGGAATGAATACGAATTTGTAAGAATTTTGTTCTTGAATTCGAGTCAAATCGTAGTCATTATTGGATTTTATAGCAGAGCAAGCAGGGATCAAGAAATTCGGCATCAAAAATTACATTTAGAATCTAAAGTATTGTAGTGAAGTATCTAGTGAATCAAATAAGTTGACTCAACTCAGGGTTATTCCAAAGACCATTATAATCTCTAAGATGCCGAACGACCATACATTGGTTTTGCCAGTATCGGTTATTTTTTTGGTGGCGACGAAAAATTAGCTCTCTGTCCGCTCGCAAAAAGTTGAGAGCGTAAAAATCTAAAAATAAAATGCACTAGCTTGTGTAAACACAAAACCCAGTCGGAGTTGGATGCATGACAGAAGTCCATATTCCATGCCAACTTGTCACGTCATAAGGCATGCCAAAACCTAAAGGTTCCGAATCGTTTGTCTTAAGAAACGCCGAGAAACTCAGGGGTTGTTGTTGTAACCGTTAACCGTTTGGGTGACGTCAAGTGCCAGCCTTCGGGTTCCGCTTTTCTCCTTACGATCTCATTACATCAGATGCACTGACTTTGTGTATCGTAGGGAGACCTGAGCCGTAAGCAAGGGCGAAGCCAGCTTTCCGAAAAAGGAGGTAGCAGTGCGTGGACTTTTCTAAAATATTTCTTTAATTATATATTTCAACAATTAATAACTAGTCAAGATGTATTTGATATGAAATCGAACAACTTTCAAAATAACGCGGAAACTAAAGAAAAAGGTTTTCGGAGAATAATCTAATATTACAAAGCAGGACAGCTATTTTGGTTTCCTTTGCTACGCCCTTGCTTGCATCAAGTGAATTGAAGAAAAACTGGGTATGTTGATGTTGCTACCTGTGCCTCTAGTTTCCAATTTATTGGTCTCAATCCAGGCTATTTTAGTGCCCACAGTGTTTTGTTGGTGATGTTCCCCAGGATGCCTTTGGTTTGTAATGGTAGAGCTGATTGTTAGTGATTTAGCCTTTAAGTGTGTTGACAAATAATCGATAATAATATTACTTAAGTGCTATTGAGTCCCTAGATGTAATTAAATTCGATACTCACCAACAATATATTGCGCATTTAAAATAATAAAAATATTATAAATATTCTCTGTCAACGCGTCTTTTTTGTGCCACAGCCGAAAACTCAGTGACTTCATAATTTTTGTTCGCTTTTCTCTCTCTCGTTTGGTCAACGTTCACTAAGCGTTCGGGGCTGACTTCGTTTTTCTACTTCGTGTTTGATCTCCACGACTAAAGAGCCTGAACCGTTTCGCGATATGCCGACTTTTAGCCTTAGGAATACCTGAGAAAATAACATGTGAGTTTTTCATGTGGACAAATGTGCTATTTTATTTCTGCCAAAAAATTATGTAGTAAGATTATTTTCCTGAAATTTGATACCACCCCAAATGTACTTATTTTGGTAAGCACATCTGCAAAGTCCGACTGGGCCACGAGCAGCGCATCGTCAGGCTGTCGCTGTTTTGAGATGCGTACTAGAGAAACAAAATTTCGAGAGAGCCTGGAGCTAGCTCTCAAGCCAGCTTGAAAAAATCGTGTGCCAAAAATCCTATGGCGTTACTCATCTTTATATTCTAATGTCTTATGGTTATACCGTGGGGGCTTTTAATCCCGCCTTGGTAACATCAAACTATCAGTATTTAAAATTTTACACAATCGTCACCTTCACTAGCTTTTGTGGCACTTGAAACAGAACTCACATAGCTTAGGTTAGTTTTGCCCATTTCTTCATTTAGAAGAAAGCGCGTTGTGTCTTGAAGCGTTTTTTTTCTTTGGCCCATTAAGGGCCCTGGCTATTTCTTAATGTTTGGTGTAGGCCACATATGCCTAGATAGTTGCTAAGTGTGAATCATCATCGAATCGGGCTCAATCAAGCCAAAGGGTAACATAAATGGTTTGATGACGAAATGGCTCAAAGCAATAGGATCAAACTCAAATTAAACAGATTTAAATAAAAATGTTTGGGACTGAACACACGGATGACAACATCTTGGCTCACACGACTATCAAGCACATGCGAAGATACGACCAAATCATAGTTTAGAGCAGAGATTGGCATGCACATATCCTCACACTTTTTACACGCATACAAGCACAATTTGCGTGCACAACATTCGTGTTCTATAAATAGCTTTCAATGCTTATAGCCTACGTGTGATTTTGTGCAGTCGGCGGCAGAGCCCCAATGCACGTGTGCATAAAAACAGCCAAGAGCGAGGCCAAATATTAAGAGTGTATTGGTGTGCGAAAATAAAGCGCCATTAATTTGCTTCGACCTGACCGCATCACTGACAAGCCAGCGACTGAGAGGCCTTTTGCTCTCTTCCTTAGTTTCGGCATGCGTTCGGCTCGTATATGTGTAAATAGAAAAATGCCTTCGTCCCCTGAGGGGATCTGGTGACCATTGCTGGTTTAGAGTGCAGCCACTCTTTAGCCTTGGCTCTCAGTTTGTTCGCCCTCTTACTCGGTTGGTAATTACGATCCGTACCTAAGACTATCCGTTTCGGATTTGTTCAGTATGACTCGTACTTAAAATTTTTAATCCTACTATCGGGATCAAATCATATTTTTTATGCTTAAAAATACCCCGGTTGTTTTTTTCTGTTTAATTTTTTCTCAATAGGTACACAGAGATAAAAAAGATCCCCGTAGAATGGATATTCAAACATCCACATTAAGATCCATTTTCTTAAATATCCTTTTCACATTTTTCAGTTCCTTTGGATGAAGAATAAAGATCAATCAAATATTTTATTTTTGATATAACCTATTTAAGCGAAAATAAATCGATTTCGAAAAGTATCCAATGGATCCCAAAAAGGATAGTTAACTATCCAGTCCAAATGGAGAAAATATCCTAAGGATCTTCAAAACTATCCTTTTTTTCTCAGTGTAGTTTTATTTGTTTCTTTTTTCGTTCTCAAATTTCAACTTCGATTCGCGGAGCGGTATCTAAAAGCGTTAAGTCCAAGCTTTTGAATCATGCCTTAGTTATTGCTTAAGCCCCTAAAAAAAGTGAAAATTTGTGCAATTCAGATTTAGTGAAAATGCGAGAAACGATGTTTGAGGTTCGATTCATGGTCCGGTCCGCCAAAATCCAAGTTGAACGGGTTCTAGGTGGTTCGGTTTCGGAACAGTTTTCATCCTCGCTTATAACCAAAAACGGGGAAAGAAACTTCAAATTAGAATTGTTTAATTGAAGTATAAGTATTTTATCTATAGCGTGTTGAAAACGATCACTCAATCATAGCCCATTTTACCCTCCCACTTTGAAAGAATAGACTCACAGTTCCATTTGCTTACAAAACCGTTGCAAACCTTTTCCATAATGTTTTTACTTCTTGTTTTTCTTCCATTTTCATTTTTTGTGTTTGACTATTTATTGACAGAGACCAAAAGAAAGCAGAACCGAAACTAAACTTTCGTCGTCGTGCAGTACGCGGAAATGATTATGAATAATAAAAGATACTTTAGTACATTTAGTTAGGCTGGAGTAGACACACACACACACACACCGACACAGAGGCGTGTGAAGATGAATTTTTGTTCATTAGTTTCATTTGCATAAGTAAAGCTGCCAATTGGCAGCCACCCGCAGCAGCAAGTGGGCAAACATCAAAATAAAAGTGGCCCCTTGCGCGTTGCCGGCACCTTGTTCTAGTCAGTCGGTCTCAGAGTGGTTGCCGTTGCCGTTGCTGTTGCTGGTGAAATTTTCATCGCGTTTCGCGCGAATGAAAGTCTGAAATTGCCTTGTGCCGCTTCTCATTCGCCTGTTGCAGCCGCTTGTCGGCGTGGTTTATGCGCCGGAGTCTAAAGTCGGAGAGTTTTCCATACTCACATATGCTGGCTGCTGTTTGATTAATCTTGCGAATTGCTTTGTTCAAAAACTGCTCCACTTTGGCTCCACATGAAAACAATTTCGCTTTGCGCACACAGATACACACACACACACACAGAGAGATGCGAATCTGAAGATACTTTCCTAGCACGCGTGCAATGTTGCATTTGTTGCCTGGCCAAGTGGGTTGCCGCGGCTGCCGCTTGGCACTTGTCATCTGCCCAAACATAGAGCTGGCTATACTTTTAATTGATTCCACAGACACCAACACACACACACACACACACACATTCTCATAGTGAAAGAAGCTGCGCCACTTGTTGCAACTGCAACACTCGGTAATTACTGGTTTTGCTCTGGCTGCCTTGATTCCAGCTTTTGCTCTCTTCTCCGGCACAAAGTTTGCTTTTGCCTTGGCGACAATTTCAAAATTAACGGCAATTGTCTCGCCGCCTGTGCAATTTTCACGCATTTTTATATGACAGCGTGAAAATGTCAACACCAGCAACAATTTTAACGAAAAACTTTCATTGCCAGGTTGTAAGTTTAGTACAAATTATTCAGGTTTCATTTAAAAACTTTACAAAATCATTTGAAACTTAAAAGTCAAGTTGAACCGAATCTATTATTCCTTAATATAAGCGGTCAGTCTTCAAAATCGATTGAAAAATAGTTAAGTTACAAACGGAGAAACCATTTTGAACTCTTAACTAATTTTCATGACCAAAAATGTTATTTCAAAATATTTTATTCAATTACTTTGAATTAATTTGAATTCTTTCAAAGTTTTAAGCTAAATTACTCAAAAACGATTACCTCAAAATATAAAGTGTCGTTGACTTATTTGTAGACCTATTTATGGGCAGTAATTCTGCATTTAATATTTCTAAATCGGTGTAGGATTACGCATGATATGGCGAAATATGTGAAACCAAAAGTTGAAAATTAAACAAATTCAAAAACTCTATAAGCCATGTTTCAAGTTATTGAACATAGTAGCTCACTCGTCAACATTTCACTCAGAAATCAGAATCAGCTGTTTGCTGTCATTTTGGCTCTCTCAGTCATTTTTAACTCGTTGAATAATTTTTGTGACTATGTCCGTCTCCCTCTAACCAACTTATTTACTATGTCCCCAAAAATTTTGAGTAAAATTTTGACTGTCACAATGAATGTTTTAGAAGTTAACACTCTCAAAAAGAGGCGTTTTAAAGTGTGCTTCTATGTTAGATTTTGTTTGGCTGATATATACTGAGAACTGCACAAGCAAAAAAAAATGTAACATGTTTGGCTAACGCCGAGTATGAGTAAAATTTCGATTACCTAGCTGTCAAATGGGCATTGTTGGCATCGTAATCGTTTTAATCAAATAAAATCTCTTAATTTCTGAAATTTGTTAAATGTCTGAACAATCTAAAGCGGGCGAATATTCCCTAATCGAACACGAAACCATTCGTCACAAACAACACAATCTACGCTAAGGACCACTCATGCGTATTTGTTGTTGCGTTCCATTTTGCGGAGGTATATGAGTGAAAGAGAAAGAGAGAAGAAAACTAACGATGTTTGCTGTTGGAATATACCAAGCCCCCCCAAAAATAAAGAAAATGTGGCTGTCTCTATCTGACTCATAGTGGTGCTTGACTTGGGGGGGGAAGAGAGGGCGTGCAAATGTTTTAATACATCAGAAGTTTAAGAACTCCAGCGTTAAAACGAACAAATTTTCTAAATAAAACGCACTTTTCGACCGATAGTTCCTATGGCAGCTATAAGATATAGTCATCCGATTTTGACCAAAACTTCCAAATCTATTTAAAAGCGTATAATATTTATAATCTCTGATGTGAGACACGTTAACATAAAAAACAAAAGTTTTTCTCACAAAGACCCACTTTTCGACCGATAAGTTCCTATAGCAGCTATAAGATATAGTCATCCGATTTCGACCAAAACTAATCTATGTAAAAAGCGCATAATATTAATAATCGCTGATGTGAGACACGTTAACATTAAAAACAAAAAAGTTTTCTCACAAAGACCCACTTTTCGACCGATCGTTCCTATGGCAGCTATAAGATATAGTCATCCGATTTGGACAAAAACTTCTAATCTATGTGAAAGCGTATAAAATTAATAATTGCTGAGTGGGAGCCGTTAACATTAAAAACAAAAAAGTTTTTCTCACTAGAAAAAACTTTCCGACAAATAATTCCAATGGCAGCTATAAGATAAAGTCATCTGATCCGGTCGGTTCCGACATATTAGCAGTGTGCAGTAAAAAGAAGATTCTGTGCAAAATTTCAGCTCGATAGCTTTAAAACTGAGAGACTAGTTCGCGTAGAAACAGACAGACAGACAGACGGACAGACGGACAGACAGACGGACGGACAAAGCTCAATCGACTCAGCTCGTCACCCTGATCAAGAATATATAGTTTATAGGGTCGGAAATGAATATTTCTATGCGTTGCAAACTTCTGGGCAAAATTATAATACCCTTTGCAAGGGTATAAAAATTAGTTGGGCACAGTGCTTCATACAAATAAGAGGCCTTTTCAAACGTATTCGGATTTCAAAGCTGTACAAAATTGTTTCTATTCATGTGAACTGTTACCAAACTAAAAATTTATCTCATCTGGTATAAGCCTTAAATTTATTTTTTTCCACCAACATAGTTAAGTTGGTGATTATACTCGTACGATGCCATCATTATTACTCGGCATCTGTCAAAAGTAACACAGATAAAAATAATCATTTTACTCACACAACGTTATTTTATATTTACCATTAAATTAATCGTGCAGGTCTCTACTACTGGTGTGTCCCAGAAAGCTCGAGAGGTTTTCGTACAAAAACATTTCACAATAAAGTTGTTTGACTTTATCTCTGAAGGAACACAATTATGCCCGTCTCAGGAAAGTTAAGCGATTTGAAACCGCCAAGGTAGTGGTAGTAGTAGTAACTATATTTCAGAAGTTGAGTATGTTTCGATTTTCCAAAATGTAAAGAGTTCGCTTTGGCTTGGCATTTGCCATCAATACATTAAATCATTTCTTCAATTTGTAATACTTAATAATAGTTATAATTCTTTATTAAAAATATCCATCTAAGATGCGCTGTCTGTAGCCCAGCGCGGTAGATCTAGCCAGCAGCTCCCATCTCTATTATATCGGATTATTCAGCTCTTTTTTTTTCTCTTATTTCTTATTTCTTTTAGTATGTGACACCTTCCCAAAAAATGGCACACATCCTCTTTTTCTCTACAGTTACAAATTATACAGTTTGTTTCGTGTGTGATTCGGGAATGTAGGGTTATAACAGTTGGTTACATTGCTTTTTCTTTTTTTTTTTTTAATGTCGTATTTTTAATTGTCTCCTTTATCAGTTTTTTGTATATCAATTGCATACTTGCTTCCGTTTCAGCTCTCCATCTGTTTCTACGATTGATCAATTTTAATTATAATCCTGTTTCTCCATTTTACCACGAGCTATTCTTCTAAAATTGACTCAGCATTTCAAACAGGGCCGTCAAGGCACCTGTTTGTTCCTCAAATATATTTATAGCACTGAGATACATTTTAGACTTTTGGAATTTTTGTTTAAGGTCTTCAGCGAAGATGTAACTCTCGATATGGCCGACAAAACATTCTTGTATTACAACTCCAAAAAATCTCATCTTGATACTCAAAATTACAAAATTTTGGAAAAACATTAAGTTTTACCTTCACTCAGAAAAAACTAATTTGAGTACGAACGCTCTTGAAAAAAAATTTATTTGTTCTTGAATTTTCAAGAATTTCGCTCTTAAAATCGAGCTAAATTCGTTCTCAATTTGGTTTTTATAAGCAAGGGGAGTGAGGGCAAGCAGACTTTGAGAGAATTGCGGGAGACACGCTCTCACAGAAAGAGACAGCGCATGCGCAGTCGGTCGTTGTCAGATGCTGTACAAATCCCAATAGCGTATATTTAAGTATTTAAGTATGATTTTGACGCGAGGTTTTTGTGATTGCTGATAGTTGAGTGGCTAAGTTGCTGTCGTGCGTGAGTTTCGGACGAGTTTTGCTATGTGGCTATCTCAGAATCAATCACAGTTTAGAAAAAAAGTTGGTGGTGAGTGGGAGGACAAACACATCGGTCGATTGTGTCTCTTACACCCGCTATGTCACACCATCGATAGTCACACTATCGATTCATCTACTATCGATAGTTTTATCGAAAAAATATGCTTTTAAATAAATGAACAACAAATTAACAAAAACAAAAATCAAATATTTTTATTTCCATATTTCAAAGAAATGAAATGATATTCTAGGTAATTCATGACAAATTAAGACATTTTTACTCTTAATTTGTTACAAAATTAAGTTTGCTCAGATACATCGATAGCGGGTCACAACAACGATTGTTTGCCAAATACTCAATCACGTAGTATCGATAGTGCTATCGATATTTTTAAATCTCCCATCCCCCTACAAATATTTTATCTTAGTCTATTATTTTGAGAATTATAGAGAAGAGTACTGAAACTCTTGAATCAAGAATGCCGGGATCGAGAATTCCGCTCTTGAGAATTCCGCTTTTGAGAACGAACGCTCTTGATTAAAGACTGAAATTCTCTATTTTTTCTCTGAGTGTTTCTTTTGGGTATTCAACACTATCTTTCGAGTTCAAGCTAGCAATACAGAGCAAAATTTTGGCTTAGACTGAAATAACAAAACCCTAAGAACATCCCGACTTTAGGGGGGATTGGGTGGGAGAGACACGACTTAAATCCCGACCCGACCGATGTGGTGCTTCTCCCTCTCTCTCTCTCTCTTTGAGAGCGCGTCCAACGCTATTCTCTCAAAGTTATCTTCCCCTCACTCCCCTTGCCTATAAGAACCAAATTGAGAACGAATTAAGCTCGATTCCAAGAGCGAAATTCTAGAAAATTCAAGAACAAATAAATTTTTTTTTCAAGAGCGTTTGTACTCAAAAAAAGTTTGGTGACTGCATTTAGGGAGCGGATTGTCCCTTATATTTCCCCCTTAAAACTAACTTTTTCAAGGGTATACAAAAATTTCGTCATAGTCGTGCCCTCCCTCTTTTCCTTTAAAAATAGATTTTCCAAATCTGCAAGCTGTTATTTTTTTAAGGTTGAGTCTAAGTAATGTTGGAAATTTTAATTAAGCGGTTGTCAAAAAATTTGCATAAAATAGAAACAATTTCCAAATTGAAAATCTCTGATAAATTTACACTTTCCCACCTTCACAAAATTGAATTATTTAATGGAAATTCTGTAGCCACATTTCTATTCACACAAAACTTCCATTTTCAATCACAATCAATTCATATGCTTCACTTTTTGACTACCACAAAAACTCATTTGCCCCTTCCCCACCAACTGTACATACATAGCTCTTCATTATGTGCAATCAAATTGGGAAAATCATGCAAATCAATGGGCGCAGAGATTTTGTGATTTTGATTAAGCCGCATTAAGCAAAACGAGAGTCACTCCACATTTGGGGGTATTGGAGTAACTGCGCCAGAGCTGTTGAAAAGAAATGAAAACCACTTTCTTTGCATGCATGCCACAAAATACGCCAACACCAGCAACAGCAACAAAAGCTGCAACCCAAGTCAAGCTAAGCCGAGCCAAAGCAAATTGCATGCGTCTCCTACTCCAACGGCGACTCAGGCAAGCGGAACATGCGGCGCTGTGGCGACAGCCACGAAATTGGGTCACTAATTATTTCAGAGCAAAATGCAACCGGCTTCGTCTTCGGTTTTGGCTAACGATGCGTTGCCAGTCGAGGATCTGGTGTTGTCTCTTTTGTCAGTCTTCTTCTTTTGCGTATTCTCTTCTTTCTTTGCTGGTGGACCCGGTCCATGCACATGGGCAGAAAGTGCAAGCCCTTGAGTTTTTACTTTCATTGACTTGCTAACCGGTTCGGTTCGGTTCGTCCATGCATGGTCATGTCTCCTTTTGTACTTTAGCGAATTTCGCTTCGTTGGTTTTAGTTTACCGTTAAAAGAAATGGAAAGTAAATTGGCCCCATGCTTGTGTAAAGTAACTGTAGCTGCAGTTGCAGCTAAAGGGGGAAGTTGGAAATTATGTTAATTGTCGCATAGCTGTTCCTGTGGTGGTTGCCTTGCACTTTTTTTTTGCGGTGTTTATCTCTGATCCTGGCTAACGGCAGTTTCTGACACTTGCTTAATTTAGTTATAATTATGGGGTTGAGATATGAGTTTTAACAACTTGAAATAACTTCTACAATTTACGAAATCTTCAGTCAAAAATGTTTATTTGTGCTATCAACATTTATTTCTCAATCACCACCTAACATGCACATTGTTAATGCTCTGTTAATTGATTTAACTAGTATTTATGCAAAGGTTATTAATTACTTGACTCAATGAGAACTTTAAATGGGGTTCTCGCTTTTTCTTTAGTTTAAAACCACGGCTAAAAGTGTAACGCTTGGTTTTTTTGGGTACATCGTGAACCTCAAAAACTATTCGCTGTCTGTAGGACACAGTTTCATTTTTGGGCCTCGAATACACTTTACATTTAATTCACGGAATTCAAATTACGCGCTTTATTCCTGTTATTCGCTTCCTCATGTACCCAAGGCATCCATCATATGGCTACAAGTTGATTTTTATTATCCAATAGCTTCAATATTTTACGCACAGGACTTAACTCAATGTCCAAATTCAATATAATTCGCGATCCAAAGGCCATAAATTCGGAATAAAAAGAATTTAAGGAAATTTTTTGGATTCTGATCAAAAATTCATTAAGCTTCTGAAATTTATTATTCACACTTGAACTGAATGGTTAAACAGTTTTGTTTTAAAGTTTCAACCTTATTTTATTGTAAAATCTGGTATATAGCCTTGTTACACAAGCAAATTCACAGAAAATTATATATGGGGGAGGGGTGGTGGAGTAGAAGGGGGAAAATCCCTCAAATCCAGTATGGCATTATACACCGAAAAAAATGATATGATCTGAGGTTTAATATTACATTTGTTAACAGAGATGAAAACCGTAACCGAAACCGTAACCTTAACCGCTAAAAACACTTTAAAATTTGTAACCGAAACCGTAACCGAAAAAAATTGTTTCTTATAACCGTAACCGTATAACCTTTATTACCATAACCGGTTATCAGTACCGAAACAGAAACAAATATACGGGTTAATTTCGGTTTTCCTCTACTAAAACTTTCGATAAACGTTAATCAGTGCCGGGCAAATGTAGAGGACAGAAAAGTGTGCTTGTGTGTAGTGAGCAAGAGAGCTCTCTCCAGACTACAGCCGTTTTACATGCAATTCAGTGTTCACCGATTCACACAACCATAAGTTCGGCTCGCGTTTGCATAAAAACATGAGTGACTTCGGCCCCTGGTAGCTATGGCTGGCCGGCTCTGGTCTAATGGAGAGGACAGAAAAATATGCCCTTCTCTCTCTGACACTCAGTTATGCATGGCCGGCTCTGACGTAAATTTATTTGATGTATGCACAATGAAAGAGAGCGAACGAGAAAGAATGAGTGCAGCTAACCAAAATCTTTACACTCCTCATCTTTCCTTATACATATGTGATATTACACTGGACGCTGGCTATTTTAGCAGATCCAAAAATGTACGACTTCGGCTCAAATTTGGCATCAGCTAATTGTGATTTTTTCTGTAACCTAAGATGTGGGACAATATTAGCGAAATTATTACAGTTTAAGCACCAGAAAAAGTTGCATCAACAAGAATGCAGGGCGAACTGTTAGTCTTTGGTAACTTGTATTCTATCTGGATTCAATGTTAATTTGAAATCAAAAAACAACAACTCAGCATTGACCAAACTTTAGTCTCACGAGTTAGAATTTAGAGAACCAAGTCTGTTCGAGAATGATGCTCACCTATGTGCAATATTTCTTGATCCGAGATATAATATATCTTTATCTGCCGAGCAGAAAATTAACTGTATTAAATTGTTATGAAATCTGCACAATCAAATAATGGACAACCATAATTTGATTGAATTATCAGGGGAAAACAGTCCAAAGCCAAGTTGGTCGGAGATTTCCAACAGTTCTAATTAACAACAATCTGACATCTTCATAAAAAATATGTATTATCAAAAGTTTTGCTGGCAGTACCACCCACACAAATAAGTGTTGAGCGCTTGTTTTCAGGAGTACAGAATTTTTAATAAATCCCCGCATTTATCGGCATGATTTGTCAAAGTTAAATTTTATATTTATAACCGTAACCGTCACCAAAACCCAAAACATAATGGGTAAAAAAACAACAACAACACCAATACATATACCCAACCCCCCATAAAATAATACCTCCACCGGAAAAAATGATAGGACAAACGGTTACCGGTAGCCAAACCTTTCTTTTTTGGGTTTTTTATCTTTTTTGTTTATGTGAAAAACGAAATTTTTTTGTTTGAAAATATTAAAGTGAACTTTTCGACTATTTAAAAAAATGAGATTTTTAAGATCAATTTGATATTTTCTAATTTCATTATTAAAAATAAACAAAAAAAAAAAACACAAAAAAACGAAATAAAAAACGAGATTAATAATTTCTTGAACCAAAAGCACCTTGACTGATTGGATCCTTCAAATTCCGTCATACCACTTGAACTTCGCAAATTAGCATGTCTTCCTGTTTTTTTTTATGATCGACAGTGGAACAGGATTCTTCTACTTAAGATTTTTTAGTTATTTTTTATAGACTTTGCATTAGCCGTCTGTCGATCACTGCCTTCCAAATTCTTCGCTATTTAGTCTATTATACCTGGCTTCCCAAGTCTTCCCCAGATACCAGATCGTTCAACTGCATAGCGAGAGATTCGGTTAGCTGTGTTAACCTGTTCTAAAACTCCTTCGAGTATTTCTTCCCGATATTTGGTTGCCTGACTTCTAAAGTTATATAAGATCAACCTATTTGAACTATTTAAAGCTGATAAACTTCGTTCAGAAGTAGTCTTGTCTTGCCAAATTGTAAGATATTGTGTTTCCTCAAAAACAAAACATTCTAGAACCGAAAAACGACTGTTAAAACTGTATTAAAATAAGAACAAACGTTTTTGAATCAAGAACTATTCGTACTTACAGTAAGCCGAAAAACAATTGTGATTTGGCTGACCTTTCTAATTGTAGATGTATGTTCTCCGGCTCGAGGACAGGTTGATAGAAAAAACGATTTATGTTTCTTATTTTCTCCGATATATTTCGGTTGCTCTTCGGCATCCTTTTTTAGTTTTGCACTGAAGACGGATGCCGAAGGGCAACCGAAATATATCGGAGAAAAAAGAAACATAAATCGTTGTTTCTATCAGCCTGACCTCGAGCCGGAGAACATACGTAAGCCGAAATATTTTAGAAAAGCACATGCTTACTTCAAATACAAAATATTTTGTATTGAGCTCAAACCTTCACCAGCTATTGGCGCCTGCTGTGAACTAACTAGCCATGTAAAAGCTTCTCAAACATTGCCGTTCGGATTCGGCGTTAAACTGATTGAGAGCAGCTTGACCATTATGTACCTATATTATGAACTTTTGTTTTGCTTCCACAATGTTGGGGTTGACTTTTAAATTAATAAGACTTTAATTAACAATATTTCACACTTATTTGAAAAGTAAATCGGGTTAGGTTATAATGGTCTTAAATAACAACCTAAAAGTATGATCAAAATGAATTTTAACAAGTTCAAAATGTACTTCATACATAAAGCCGAAACAATCTTAAATAAAATATTTCGGTATTGAAAAATCGTACTTGAAAATAGAATTTTGTACTTGAATCAAGTATTTTCGTACTTACCGTACTAATGCCACCGTTTGTACTTAATTCAAGTACAAATTATATGAAGTATTGTAACAACATTTAATTTGTGTTGAGCTAAGTACTAAGCTTTAAAAAGGATATAGAAATAATGTGTCTGTTCTTCTATTAATTAACCAATCGTTACTTTTTCTTAATTTCTTATTCTACTGCAATATGATTTTGACTTCCTAAAGCTGTTTCACATATATGTAAAGAGTATTCACCCTCTAAAAACCAACAGCAACATAGTTGTCCTACCACAAATGCAAATGACTTAAAGGCCCATTTATTTTTTCACTTTCCCTAATTTACGATAAATGTCTTATCATACTCGTGTATTTGGTACGCACATGCGAAAAAATTTCACACAACAACAACAACAGCAGCAGCAACTACACACAACAAAAGAGTGAATGGAATGCTTGTTGTGCCGCCCGGCGGCGCCACAGACATTTGCCATGCAACAATTTACTTTCATTTGCCAGCGCCATGTCTATGGGCTGCGGGCGCCCGCCTTATCACTTTTTAATTGTCGCCAACTGTCGCGTTGTCGTACAACCAAACTGGAGCATAGAAAATTAATTGTCTGCTCTATTTTACATAATGCCCTGGCGAAAAAGTATGCGCATAGCTCTGGGGGCACGATAACTGTTGCAGTGTGTGCGGGTCAAGTTTGTTGCCTAAGTCCTTTGTTTTGCTTAACTCAACAAATTAAAATGAAATTAACAACCTTTTAACGTTAAAAAGGGGCACGCTTCGCTTTTTCTGCCGAGATCAACAATTCAAAAGTTACTTAATAACTATTAAAAAGAAAGAAGTTAACTGAAGATAGACATACCGCAAACGAAATGAAACGTAAATTGCCCCTTCACTCATGGCCAACAACAAAAACCTTGGCTGGCTGTTAACATTTTTGCGTTTGCTTTTCTTTTGAGTGCGAACAAAATTTCACTTTCACAGCATCCGACTTGGAGTTGCCGATCGAGACGTGTGTAGTTAATTACGCAGTTTGGCAGGCGAGTGGTGGGGAGGGTGACTTCAATTTCTATGCCACAATGGCAAATAATATCGATCATTTACCGCCACAAATGACATCAAATTGAGTGGAAACTGGCTGTTGCTGTAGTTGTAGTTGTAGTTGTAGCACCGTTACATTTTCGAAACGATATTAAAAGCAGGCACCGCAACTCCACACAGCATCTGCACTGGCAGTGAAACTTTTACTTGGCCACGTATCGATCCACTGACAAACAAAAAACATTCCAATGCGACTCCCAATTTTTGTCTGTCTCTCTGTATTGTTTGCTTGCCAGCCACGCCTCTCTTAACTCATCTCCATCTCTCAATCTATGTCATAGGCAAAAATTTGTCAGCTGCTCAATTAAGCATATATGCTTACCTGGTTGGTGGTTTGTCCATTTGGCGAGACCCGCGGCGCTCAACTGACAGCTGCATGCCAAATACCCATAACGTTTGAGGGGATTTGTGAAAGCGTTCAATTAAATTAATGGACTTAACGAAGCCAATGCCAAACCGAGACAAGCGACAAATGCATCCAAAAGATACCGTGTAATTATTCAATGTTACATTAAATGCATTTTATTGATGATTATTTCACTTTTAATTGACAGTTGACCAAGTCTTAAGCCATGCCATGCAGGAAAGTGCATTTCTGACTCTATTTAGCAAAAGAGTCAATCAAGAAGATCAGTTTAAGCTTAAGTTTATTAATGGTTTTTGTAATGATTCATTCATTCATTGATGGATTTCAAGGTAATTTCTTGAATATTTTAATGAACAAGACAATTTATTGTTTTTTTTTTTAAAGTGGCCCAACTCACTTGTTCACCAACTAATTTCAATTCATAGGATTCTTTACCGCCTAATTCAATTATTTGTAGTCCTTTGTTTCATAAGTTAAAGAGTTTTAAATTTGTCCCATACATTTTTAAAGAAAGAACAATTACAACTTCCATGCAAGTTAGTTACTTTACACAGAACATAAAAAATGCGAAGAAAGGAATCACTAAACAGACACTTAGAAAATTATTTACATAATAAAATTATTTACATTAAAGAAAATCAGCCCAGAATTGAAATCGTCCTAAAAATAATACAAAAACTCCTCTCCTCACCTAATTTATTCTTTTACCATCAAGAAACTTACTCTCTATTTAGTCCTCTAATCGTTTCTGGAGTTTTACCAAAGTAAATCAAAAAACTCGTTTCTCTTAAAACCCTTAACTGATTTTTCTGGGTTAAATATATGTCCTAAGTGTCCACCATGAATTCAGAAAATTATTTTTGCACATTTTTATTACCTTCCTTAGCAAAAAAAATTAAATTTTTGTTTATTCGAGGTGTAAATCGATTTTAAAGATTACTTAAAATAGAAATTTTTGTTTTTTTCTAAAGTCATTATAATCATAAAATTTTTCAGTGATATCGGTCATCTTCATAGTAATACAATAGTATATGAAGACTTTTACAAATCTTACTTAATATTGGTCACTGTAACTACTCAAAAGAATTGACAAAATTCCCCCTTTTTCCCCTTTAAGTTTTTACAGTGTTCTAATATATAAAATATTAATGAAAAAGTACTGGAATGGACTTTGGTGTGTTTGAAAATGTTTGGATTGATGAAAAAGAAAAGTTTAGGAAGAAAAGATATTTAAATAAATTTTTTGGGAAAAGAGAAAATAATGTGTGAAAAAAATTAAGTAATATTTGATGACAACAGCAGATCTTATTATGTTTCACACTTAACCGCTTTATCTTATACATTTGAACAGCTGATATAGTAATTCTTTTTGTTAAAAAATTTTGTAAAAATACAATAGTACATACATATACGAAAATACCTAAGCAGCTGTTTATGGAAATATTAAGATTCTGTATTGTAGAAAATAGGTATTTTAAATTCGAGGACCAAATTCACACGCAATTAAAGGGAATGCCAATGGGATTCCACTCCACGGTTTCGCCAACAATGGGAGGAACTCCTGGACAGCACAATCAACAAACTCAAGTGAAGTTTAGATTATTTATTTAGTTGCTACACTCCAAGATTACTCACGAAATATGCTGACGATCTATTTGCCAACACGAAAGAGAACGATGTTCAGAATACACTTGACGCATTAAACTCTTCCACCGAAATTTAAAATTCACCATAGAACTGAGATGTGGATGACAAACTACCATACTTTAGACTCTACAATAAACAGGCATGGCAACCAACTAAAAATCAAGTGGTACAAAATGCCATCAGCATCAGGCAGAATAATTAACTGTATTCCAAACATCCTAAAACAAGGTGATAAATAAACAAAGAGTTGTATCTAACGAATGCTGAACATAAGTGACGAAATTTATCACGAAGAGACGATATCGGAAATTAAACAAATTTTGACAGACAATGACTTCCCAAGGAACATCATAAAATCTCTAATAGACAAGATCGGAAAAAACAACAGCTAAAAATAAACAACAGCTCAAAAATTTACAAGCGGCCACATAGTCCACAGTCAGAACGTTTCGCCCATTCTGACTGCTACAAAGCAAGATATACAGCTAGCCCACAAAACAAAGAACACAATGAAGAACTTTTTCAATAAGACGAAGTTCAAAGAAATCTATATTCGATAGAAGCAATGTGATATACAAATCTTCCATGTAATAGAATACAGAAAACAGCAGCAACAAATTGTACATTGGTACAACAAAATCTAAACTTAGAACTGGGATATCTCAACACAAATCAGACTACAAACTCAGACATCAAACCACCATTAACAAAAAACGGCGCTTGCGACACACTGTACGGAGAGCGGACACTTGCCGAATTTTGAAGCAACAACAATCCTACAGCAAGAAAACCACTACAGCAAACACTTCACTCTTGAGATGTTGTATATAATGGACACACACTCACGAAGGCTTAACTACAAATCGGACACTGGGGTGCCACAGAAATCTCTAGATGATGACAGTTGGTTTTAGCCAAATCTCTCGAAAAATTCGTTGGTGCCACAGAACTTCTAGAGTTTTTCATTTTCTATTGACTGAACACCACATGTTTCCAACTGATGTTCCATCTCTTAAAACAGGGCTGAATCCAAAAAAATTTCCCTTATTTTAGATGTAGGTTAATATAATGGTCCTGTAAATTTTTGATTTGTTTATATTTTTATGATGCATTTTTAAGTCGCATTCTCCACCATATAATTTGAAAGTTTGGCCCAAACATGAGTCATTAGTTTCCCATCCCTTAATCCGTTCTAGTTGGAAACCAACCAATAGAAATTTCTGGCACCTAAGAATTGGAAGTCGGTTGGAATTTGGTTGGAAGAGGTTTCAGTGGCACCCGAGAGTATTAGCACCTATAGACCAAACAATAACTCAGTATCAACCACGCCGAAGGAACAGACGTGTAAAACAATGTATGTAAAAAAGTTTGTGTTTTTGGTATTAAGTCAATGTTTTGTTTTGTTTTACTTGACCTCGAGCCTTCAATACTCAAATTCTAAAAATAACTAACAAAACTTTTTGACAACAAAAGCCTCTTTTTTTTGTGAGTTATTTTTAATTTTGATAGCTGTTTTGTTAAGGTGTATACCCAGCTTAAGATTCGACAGTTTTCCACCTAAAACTATCAGTGCTGAATTCAAACCTGTGTGTAAATTAATTGCTCCATTTCAGATTGCTAAAAGCATAGATATGCTTAATCTTTACAGATCCGAACCTTAATGATTCGGTTCAGTTCAACAAAATTAAAGACATTCTGTAACCAAGCGACCTTGCTGTTGTTTTAAGCGGGAAAGCTTTAAAATCCTGATGGAGTTTTATTATTAGAATAAGTATTTAAATTTATTTTACTAAAGTGGCGTCAGTCGAGAAATTTTTTAAGAGGCTGTTTAAGATCCTCAAACTGACTAAAACAAGCATTTTTATGACTTAAACATTTTTTAATGATCTTATCAGTCTCAGAAGTCTCAGTTGATTGGACTTTTTCCCACCTTTAAAATCTGAATATGAAACACATTTATCTATAAATTTCCAATTCACGTAAATAAACTCATACAGGTTTTTGTAAGCTTAAATATTCGTACATATTTAGATAGTGAAAAACGATCTCTCATTGTAAATTCAATCCCAATTTCTACAACTGAATCTTGGGATTCAAGCTTAAAACGTGTTGTTGTTCAAAAGGAACTAATAAATAAAAGCATGAATGATTCTACAGCATATTCATCTTCTGATGAATTGATTCTTTTTAAGTAGCAAGAAAATAATGAAAAAATACATATAAAATCGGTAAACGACTTCATTGATTCTTTTCTGGGTATTTAAATTTTTCTTCAAAATTCAAATATAAAGCTTAGAAGAAAACAAATAATGTGCTTTTACAACTGATTTTTAAAGATTTTAAACATGATCGAAGCGGTGTAGCATGTTAAGATCACGCCTTAAGTTTTGCCGTCAGTTCATCATTCAGTCACATGTATACGCGCGCCCCTTAAAATTTTTAAGTAATTTTCAATTTAATTTTGTCAAAATCGATAGAACAAAATTCTTCCTGAAAGCCCGAGAACCTGTAAAAATATTGTTTGTTTCCCGTGTTAGAAAAATTAAACTAGGCAACAAGAGTACATATAAACGTTTGTGTTTTAATATTTTGATTTTTTTTTTTTTATTTTATTTTTTTTTTTTTTTTTTAATATTTTTTTTTTAAGAAGAGGAAAATAATTATTTTTTTTAAAAATTTTTATTTTTTTTTTTTATTTTTTTATTTTTTCTTTAATTTTATTTTAATTTTTGAAGTGGTACTTTAAGATAATATTTTAGAGCACAAAACAATGAGTAAACAAATGGATTTATATAGGCATTTTAAGTAATTTTAAGCTCAGATAACCAAATTACAGATGTGATGGGCCAATTTCCAAAAAATATTAATATACTGAAAAAAGTATAATTTTGTGGCCTTGTAAAATTTTCATGAAAGATTTTTCGGAAAAAATTGAACGAACAAAATGCTTTAGTTCAAGAAGGGATAAAGAGTTCAGTGCTGCAAAAATAAATTTTATTTGCATAACTAATAAAGTTCTAACACAAATACTAGTACAAATTTAATTTTTTTTGGTTTTGCTTCAGTTTTGTAAAGAAAAATTACTCCACGCCACGTGCACCAAATCAAAATACCAAGTTATAAAAGTGGCATTAAAGTCAAAATTTCTATTCAAGATAAATTTTAAATATATATCATAAGAGAAACAAATATATAAAAAAAGAGGATAACAAAACATGAGAATTAAATATAATAACTATTTTTAAAGGCTGAACAGGTTACCTAAAAATTTACTAACTTGAGGATCCACTTAATGTCACTTGAATATGGCCAAAATGGAGACATGGTTCCTAAAATTACAGAAAAAATGTAAATATATTAGTATGCAATTAGAATGACCTCATTTCTAGCTTAAATCAAGCTGCCTGCTTATTACCATCTGAAAGTGATGTTCTCAGGAAAGTCAATTACATTGATTATGTGTCCCCATACCCATCCATTGTTACTTAAATATCCCAGCAGCATTGCTTATTAAACATTTTTAAGCCACAATCAAATAGAAACTTCACACAATGTCAATCAATATCCGGCTCATCTAGCCCAAATTACTGGTAGCCAGCAGCAAGCTGAGCAACAAAGAGCAGCCTCTTTGTGATCACAAATTATCAAGAATTAGAACAAACTGAAGCTAAGAGTTATGTATGTGAGGTGCACTGCAGTGCAGTGGTTTACCTAGTTTCCGACCAGTTGATTGTCACTCATTTGTATTGTCATTCAATCAATTGAAGTCAAACAACAACAACAACAACTTTTCATTGCACATTTTCACTTACAAACAAATCTGAATGCGAATGCCTCAAGCCTGAGAGGAGTGGATGCTAAACTAATTGTGTACGAAAACAAAAGTTATGGGCAAACACAAGTTGGCACCAAAAAGACTGATCTTTTGTTTTGCAGTTAAACAAAGTTTCTAAGATATAATTTTATTGTGTTAATTAAAAAAGAAAACAAAAGACAAATGCCCTTATATGCATAAGATGTCTCAGACGAACCTGTAAGCTCGCTGAGAAGTGCGCATGCGAAGAAAACTTTCACTGGCCAACAACAGCACACAATACAATAACAATTCCATTTGGCAGTTACACACATAACAACAGCAACAAACAACAACAACAACAACAACCACAATGCACATTAAACAAGCTCCATCAGTTTCAGAAGATTTGTTGTCTTCTTTGTTGGCGATTGAAGTCGCTTGATAAGGAATTTGTTCGGGTGCCAGCAATTAGACAGGAAATAAATTTCGCTATCTTTTTTTTCTTTCTTTTTTTTTGTTGTTGTTGCTAATTGCCAAGTTTCCAACACATTTACAAAAATTTCAAAATTTTAGTTTGGCATGGATTTGCATACGAGGGTTGTCTTTTGTGTTTCTTAGACTAACTTAAAGGCCCAAGAGTGTCTGGAGATGCTATGAACCTCAGTTCAGACCATGCTTTTCACAATATTTATGAAAAACAACTTATTAGTACTTGAATCAAAATAATATTTAGAATGTAATTTACTGTTGAGTAAAATTTCAGTTTGTAATCTAGGAAAAATATTACCAAATGTGCTGTTAAGTCTGGAATGACACTTAACTTTTTAAAGAACTATTATTGACGCAATTTTTCTTTAATGGACAAAACTCGCTTTTGTGTATCACCGTAAGTACATTAAAGCATACTCCGACTCTGTTATACCAACGTCTTTGTCATCGACGAAATATTGCGACTAAAATTGTTCATTAAAAAAATTTTATGAATCATTTAATTAATTATTAATTATATATATAATAATTAATTATTCGAAGATCTATAGACGCATTTTTAAGTGAAGACTTTGAGAGAAATTATCAACGTCTTTCTACAAGTACTTATAAAACGGACTACACTAGCCTAGCGATTTTACGACTCTGTCGCATAATAAAAAAAAGTTGGTACACTCAAAATAAAGCAGAACGATTCGGTCTTAAAATACGCTCTTGATTTTATCCTGTTTCGGTCCCTTGAAAATTCTTACTTTGAGTACGAATCGTTCTTAAGTTCGAAATTGACCGTTAAAAATTCAAAAATGGAAATAAAATTCTTGATTCAAGAAATTTAAGTTTTAATTTAAGCCCGTACGGGAACGACAAAAATTCGTTTCGATACAGTATTTTATATAATTAGAAACACTTTGGCTTTGCTTTGATACTCATGTGATGTTAGAAGGTGTTTCTATTCATGTGAAATACTGTATCGAAACGAATTTTATGTCGTTCTCCGTATGGGGCTTTAAGATCATTTCGTTCTTGATGTAAAAACGAACATTTACTTGAAGTACAAATGGCTCTTACCTAATATAAATAAGGCCCGTCGCACACAGAACGCGGAGCTGAGCAGAGCTAGCGGAGCTTACGAACTTTACATACAAAATGCTCTGCTCAGCTAAGCTTTTGGTGTGCGGGCTCGCTATGTGCTCTGTGCGTTTGATTTTCCAAAGCTGATGTGCTACTCTCCGCTCTGCTTTCTGTATGCGGGGGGCCTTAGTGTAGATCATGATAATTTTGAGCTTAAAATAAAAGTTTTTTAAAAAATGAATCGTGTTTAACATATCCGAAACGTTCTTGAAATCAAGAATTTAGGGATTTTTAAGAAACGCTCTTGAATCAAGAAATTCCGTACTTAAATCAAGAATTTTCTGTCTTGTTGAAGTTATAAAACTGAAAATTCTTGATTTAAGTACGAAAATTCTTGATTTTTCTCACAGTGTAGGCAGCAGGCCGGATCCATGAATGTACATTCACTTTTATTGAACCTAACCGAAAATTTAGGTTCGGAGCCGGTTCCGGTTTATCTCTTATTTCAAAAATGATTCGGTTTAAGCTTCTGTTCACAATAAAATAAAAGTGGAAATACCGTGCTCGAATTCGTTCGGTTTAAAATCGGTTTGTAGCCCAGGACTTAAGACAATTATTCAGATGTTTTCACTTTATGGCTAAGCCAGAGAATCTACACCTTTTTGAAGCTCAATTTGCTACAACAAAAATAACAAATTATATTTTTAGCTCCTGATGAAAAGCAGTCTAGAGAATTAACTTTCAGAATTTCAATACTTGCGTTACTAGAGTGAGTATATGGTTCTGTGTGTGTGTGTGTTATTCGGTATGTATTAATTCTGAATATTCTACTCCCGATAATCACTTCTCGATACTCGACATTCGTTACTCGGTACTCCATAATCGGTACTAAGCACTCGATAATCAGTACTCGAAGCTCAGTTCTCGGTTCTCGGAACACAGTACTCGAAACTCAGTTCTTGAAACTCAGTATTTGACACTCAGTTGTCGATACTCAATACTAGATACTCAGTATTTGATACTCAGTGCTCGATACACAGTATTCAAAACTCAGTTCTCAGTGCTAAATATTTAATATTTAATACTCATTTTATTTTTTATTTTAACAAATTAAATCTAGTATACAATACTCAACTTAATAATAGTTTAACGAGCACTAGCTACTAGGACCTTCGACTAGCAATTGTGGGCTGCAGCGCCATTATATATTAAGTTTGGATGCTTTAATAAAGTTGTATATTTTTAGAATGTTTCGTTCTGATGCTGTGTCTAAATAGTTGGATGGGAGCTGTGCTCCGAAAAGATCAACCCTAATGCTCTCTAGTTTTCGGCAGAAATCCAGAATGTGAACTATGGTTAAGTTTTCCCCGCAGGGGCAAGGAGGCGGTGTCGTTCTGTTTAGTAGGTGTTATGTGTATTCATGTGTCCGATGCGCAAGCGATAAAGGTTTTACATGCTCTCTCCTAGATTGGCAGGAAGGGCGTTTTGGCAGTGGGTTTATCAAAGTGTATCTGTGCATAAAGAGTCCCCATTCAGTCTGTTTCTTTTTATTAAGATGTAGTGTAATTAAATTTTTTATGTCCTTTGCGTTGATGGGTGTGAATAGAAGGGGTACAGCGGACCTAATATCATTAGCAGCCTTGTCGGCAAATTTATTGTCAGGGATCCCTTGGTGGCTGGGAGCCCAGAGAATGGGTGATTTTTTTTTGATGAGTTGTAAGTTCCTTATTTCCTGGAGTGTGGGATCGCTATGATCCCAGTTTTGTAAAGCTAATATGGTCGAGAGACTATCGGTGCATATAACAAATAGTGACAGGACTTCAGTAGCGCGCCCCGCGGTGAAAATAGAGTTGTATGGAGGGGAGGGATCCTCCAGAGATGATAGTGTTGACGCTGTCGACAACGGCGAAGGTGGTGGCATCAGCTGTTTTAGAGCCGTCGGTGTAGAGCCAAGTTTTATTCCCGAGCTTTTCTTTTTCGCATAAAAAGCGGGCCTGAAACTCTGAGCTGCAGGTCTTGCTTTTGACCGAGTTGTATAGGTTGATATTGATGTTAGGCTTCTTGCGGGACCAGAATGGAGGCGATTTGATGGAGCGATGTGAATTAGGCGGCGGCAAGCCGAGCTGTATGCTGTAACTGGCGCAACGCCTGAGGGTGAAGAGACACTTGTATTTGCGTTTTTGTTTGAAAATGTCAGAGAAGTCTTTTTTTAACAGGCGGTTAATTTAATACTCAGCAGTATTCGTTGCTCGGTACTGTGTAATCGGTACTCAAAACTCGATGCTCAGTTCTCTATACTTGGTCTTCGATATTTAGCACTTGATACTCAGCACTCGATATTCAGTACTCGATACATAGTTCTCAATTCTCGATACGGAGTGCTCGATACTCAGTTCTCGATAATAAGTATTTAATATTCAGTATTCGATACGCAGTACTCGATACTCAGTTCTCGATACTTACACACAAAGAAATCTGTGGGTAGATTTAACCGATACTGTGGGTTGGAAATGCGCCAACCCACAAAGTTGGTAAAATTTACCAAATTGTAGAGTAACTTTCACGTAAACCTTTACGTAAGAGGAACTATTGCTATGGTAAATCTAACCGAAATCTCGTAAATCTAAATAAGTAATATTTACCGATGTTTACACTACTGAGTTCACAGTAATTTTACCCTACAATTGGTAATTTGACAGCTGTTACACAACTGTACAACAGTAGGGTGGGATACTATTTTAGCTGTCACAAGTTGGCAATCTACTTGAGCTCATCATCATCCCAGAGCAGAAGAGGCAACCCCACTACTCCCACCCACCAATTTTGGTTCTGAAACAATTGTTCGAATTAAACAAATATTTATTAAATTTTAAAAATTTTTACTTACTCTGGGGGATTCGAACTCGGCGCCATTGGTCTCAACACGATTGGAAGCACGTCTTTACCAGTTACGCTACGCGCGCGTTAAAAGCAACGCCTCTAACATATTACTTGTATTAAATCTGCCTAAACATATGCACGAAAAATTTCTTGAATATCGCATAAATAAGACCACTAGTAATTCTCAAGTTCAAATTCCGTTGAAGTGCTCTATAAAAGACCAACTGAAATTTGCTAAGTCAACAATTTTCGCGGTTAGATTTGCCGTCGGAACAGTTAATCGGTGCACCAAATACATTCAAAAAGTTATACCATATGTGCGGTTAGATTAACTTGTGGGTACAGTTAATTGCTGCAAAAGCAAAGTATGGGATGAAAAAATCATGTCGGAGTTTCTAATTCTATGGTAAAGTTACTGTAGTAGCAGTAACTTATTAAAACAAAGAAAAATTTGACAAAATATTTGTAGTTAATTTTACTAGGAAAACAGTTGCAATGCAACAACAAATCTCGTGCTAAAATAAATACGTGAAGCTTACAAATTTCTTCAGTAGATTTTACTGTTAGCACAGTTACAAAAACACTCTGTATTTAATACTCAGTACTATATACTCAGTATTTGAGTATTATACAGTACTTTATGATACTCAGTACTCGATACCTAAAACTCGATACTCAGTTAACTCATACATTGGATCACACTACAGATTTCTTAAGAATCTTTTAATATTTCCGTCTATTTCCCATAAATAAAGAGTTAAACATTTTCCTTCGCCTAAAGAACCTATTGAAGCCTTACCCAAACTTTTCTCACAATTCTTTCACCTTCAAAGTGGTTTAAAATTGTGCTTTAAATAAAAATTATCAAAAGGCAGCCCTCTCACCTGCTAAAATTTTCTCTTTTTTCCTTTAAATCGTCAGCTACCCCCACACCATTTTCCATTCATGGAAGTTCTTTGACTTGGCCATTGCGTAATGTGCCACCAACTAAGAGCTAGGGTCAAAAGCACTACCGCTCTGCGTCGCCCCCCTCTCTCTACCTTCTCCAAGTTTGGTGTCCGTTACTGTTTCAGTGGGTTAATGGTACACTTGCTCAACGTTAAGCACAAAAGCCGGTTTCCGTCTGCTCGATAAATTTATGGCCAAGGCTTGTTAAAAAGCCATTTACATGTGTTTTATGCTAGGTGGAGGGGGAAGGCCAGTCGGTGCAATATGCTCTGTAAAAGTAAAACTGCCAGTAAACCACATTCACCCCAAACCAGCCAAAAAAAAAAAAAAAAAATACCTCTTGAGCTCTGCGGCAAGTGAAATGCGTTCGAAACGGCGCTGCTGCTGCTGCTGCTGCCACTTACTTTTCCAAAAGCAGCGCAACAGCATCAGCTTCAGGTTGGCCAAGCTGGAGCTGGTGGAGCTGTGTGAAAGCTGTCAGTCTCTATCGGCAAGCAGATGAAGGCGCAACGGTCGGAATACGCGCGTTCCACTGTTCTGTTAAGTTAAGCGAATGTTAAGCGCCCGCTGTTAGGCAACTGTAAAAAAGTAAGACTCTCGACCAACAGAAATAAAAACAAAATTAATGGTTGGCCATAAAGTGCAGCCACTGTGTGGAAAAGCGTTGGCGTTGGGCTGTTGTTGTTGTTGTTGTTAGTGGTGTTGGTGTTTGCGGAGTACTGTTATAGTGAAAATAGAAAGTGGTTCCTGTTTGGTGCGCGCGAGTTTTCAAATGCAGTTGCACTTGTCTATGTGTGTGTGTGTGTGTCTCATTTTGAGAGCTCCTCAAATTATTAGCACGTTGGAAAACTAGCTATTACCTGCTAAATGCTTAATGTTACCCATCAAATCGTCTAACCACTTAATGATAGCTGCTAATACAGGGTGCACATTTTATGACTCTTTGCATAATACAACTGAATGTCATAAGATGCAGAAATAAATATAATAAAAGAAGTGATAAACAATTTAAAATAAAACAAAGCAGTGATTTGGTGCTTAATGAAAGTCAATTAATTAATGAAGTTTATAAGACAAAACAGTTTTTAAGTCAACACTTGTGTTTTTGCTAAGAATTTAAAATTCGTCAGAAGGTTCGGTTCGAAGGTTCGAACCCATCATTAAGCTTAAGTTTCGGTTTATAAGCTTGTCGAACCTAAGGTTTTGGTTGATTATCTTCTTAGGTTGTTAACAAATTTTCCCAGTTTCAATCAATTTTCGAATGAACTATTAGGCCTGTTCCCGTTTCCGAATCCGATTAATCGGAATTGATAAGAGTTGGGATTTCTAAGAAACGATTAAAGAATTCGGTCGAATCTTTTTGCCATACAGAGGATCGATTGAAGGTAATTGGGATTTTTAAGATAAAAGTCGAATAACACAGTCGGTTTTTGGAAGCGAGGACTCTGAACTATTCCGATTCCGCATGATTTGATCGAAATCGAAAACGGGAACAGGCCTGTATGTTTATTATTGTTATACTTCATATCGAATTCTTCCACGGCTTCCAAAAGAGTCTGATTTCAGAAATTGAAAGATAGTCTCTACCTTCTGTACCCTGAATATGCATTGAAGTTTTACAAATTTACGTTTGCTTCATTTTACATCTTCAACTCGTGATATATAACCGCATGTTCTCTAAATAATGTACAGAAAATTATATAATTTCTTATAAAAGTGTTTTAAAGCATTTTTTGAACCGAACCCTTGACTAAAAAGATGAGGTCCGGTTCAGATACAAGTTCAGGTTCAACAATTCATAAGTCTAGAAGGATCCTGGTATGAGGAACTTCAAACCGAACGGATCCTAAAGGGTTCAATTGGTTTTTCTATTTAAGTAAAGACTTCAATCTTTGTTTCTTTCCTCGCCCTTATATACTTAAGTATTGGAAAAATGGTTTCAAAGCGGCATTGCTCTTCATCATCCTCTGTCCAACAAATTAAATAGCGAAAATGTGAATTTATGGGGCTTAAAACGGTGCTGATATACTTGTACAGGTACATCTAAATGTAGATAAAAGAAGAGCAAATTGTTTTATTACAATTTTGATACGGCTTGGTTAGTTTTTGCTTTAAGCTCAAAGCCAACAAAGTTTGTTTGTTGAACAAACTTGTTAAAACTTCCACTGCACATCTGCTCCAAGCCTCTAAAATTCTGTATAACATTCGGTCTGGTGGTTTGAGCCATTCATGAAGTCAATAGTTCGGTTTGCGGACCGGTTTATAAGCATTTCGAACCAAATGTTTTGGTTACAACCTTGGTTCATAGTTTCTCAGTTCGCTAAAGAATTTCCATCTATTTTTGGAGAATTGTTGGAAAAAAATTGGTTGAGGTCGAACGAACCATGTAGGTTTCCTTTGTACTCCAGTGCTTACAATAGTGCGTGGTAACTTAAAATTCATTCTTTCAACCGAACCCTTTTCCAAACTGATTAAGTTCGGCTCGGTTTCGGGAGGTCTTAAGTTTTGAAGGTTAAGTTCATTTCCAGTTCGAAGAACTGGACACGAACTTAACCGGTTCTGCGGGGTTTGGTTCTAGACCTGTTTGCAGCCCAAATAATATTGTATACACAGAGAAAAAAAAGATCCCCGTAGAATGGATATTCGAAATATCCACTTTAACATCCATTTTTTTAAATATCCTTTTCACATTTTTCAGCTCCTTTGGATGAAGAATAAATATCAATGAAATATTCTGTTTCTGATATATTCTTTTTAAGCATAAATAAATCGGCTTCGAAAATATCCAATGGATCCCAAAAATAGATAGTTAACTAATCAGTCCAAATAGATACCGAAAATATCCAAGGATCATCAAATCTAACTTTTTTTCTCAGTGTATTTTTAAAAAAACAATTGAACTTATTGGTTTTAAGTTTTCGTTGACATTTTGAAACCAATTTTGAAAACATAAAATTATTTTTATAAAAGTTTTCAGCGACAATCGATCAAAATAAGGCTTTAGATAGGTTTATAATCAAGGCTGCAAACTGATTTGGAATCGAACCCCAAAAAACTGGTTCGGTTCCGGTTTTTAGGGTCCCTCAAACCGGACCATAAAACGAACCTTTTAAATATTTATCCTCCCAAACCTAAGCCCGAACCGAACTCAATGCATACAAATAAGGGTTCGGTTCTATATTTTTATTTTAACTTTCTTAACATTATGACGGAAAAAAACATTATTTTATAGTAAAGAAGCGCTTGAAGTGATAATTAAAGATGTGTTTTAGAAATCCAATCCATATTGCGATTAAGACAAAGGAAATAAAAGTTTGTGTAAATTCTGAGCAAAAATAGAGGCTTAAATCTGTCAACTATCTAAAAATCTATGAACCCAGATTCGAACCAAAACCTTACGTTCCATAAGTACAGGAACCGAACCGAGAATCACACTGTTCGAACCTATGGACCGGCGATTTTACCACTGGTTTGAACAACCTATGGACCGAGCCTTGATCAAAATTTTAAAGCTATTGAAATTCTCTATTCCCTTCCCGGAACCAGCCCACCGCTCGTTCACAAGCAAAGTTGCGTAGATTTATCTCAATACACAATTAATTCATGCATTTTAATATGTTCAAGTCACTCATACTCGCAAGGCGCAGCTCGGCGCAAGACCAAATAAATATATATTTGTTTAGAAATATATATTTTAAAAATGTTCACTCTAGAAGCGTGAATGAGCGTGAATGTACTTTTCGCAGTCCATCAAAGTGGGAAAATAAGGTACAAAAGTAAGTGCTCCAGTAAAACGACGATAACTCAAAATAATTTAAAAAAATTAGATTTTCTCATTCGGTTGTTAATTAGCGACCTTTCTAATTGTAGAATTTGGTGCTTGCTGCATCAAATTCTTTCTTATTCATTTTCTTTAGAATTGATGCATCTTTTAAAGGGAAAAAACCAAATTGCAATAGAATTTCCGTTTGGTTTACACGTTCCCAAACATAACATTTGAAGCAAAACAAAGCAAAAATTTATCAGTTTAAAAAATTGTTCAACTTTGAACCACAGTAAAAACCAAGTTAGTTGACCAAATTCAGTAAACCAAACATTTTCGGGCTATTTGGGGTTTCCTTTACTAAATTAAATTAAAGCGGTCAAAAAATCGACCATTAATTTTTGATTTTTGCAACGCTAAATTCCCTTAAACCGGCCACTCTGCGCCGTTCATAAGGCTGATTTGTTCACTTAATGGGGATTATCTTGTCGAGTCAGCAATTGGAACATCAAAACCTTCAGTAAATCATTTTAAAAAAAAACGTGCACTTTTCGACACGATCGATTGAAATTATCTTGAGAACGAAAAATTGCCTAAAATCAGCCTTAGCACCGATAATTATAGGCCTAATTAATAAGATATAAGTTAAACCTATTTAGACTTTTATTTTTTTGTGACCATCGACTTAGAAAAGATAACATCTTCAAATCGATGAACGTTTCTGTAAAAAAAGCTATTCCCGATTGGTTTAGCCTTTCGGTCTAGGACACGGTTATCTGATCAGATTCGGAAACCAAGCAGCCCTAAAGAGGGTTCTATTGAACAACTTATTGAAACTATAACAGCATGGGCAGGCTTCTTATAATTTTGAAATAAAAAAAAAAACCTCCCAGTTACATACGGTTCAGCTAATTGACTTCCCTCAGTGCAGCAAACATTATTATTTTCTTCCAGGAGCTCTGATTTAAGGGTTCAGCTAAAATTTACCAATGGTTAATGTTACAAAATTGAAAGTTTCAAGGATTTTAACCAAAGGTTTTGGTTCGAAACTTGGTTCGGCTCACGTCTTACCCAATTTAAATAAATCAATTATTTTCAATCATAAATCAACAATTTTTGTTAAAATACAAAATCATAGTTGGAATTTTTGCACAATTATCTTTTATTTATTTTTTCAGTCAACTATAAAATATATTATAATTTTTCTCAATTTTCAATATTAAATTTCTATATAGATATTTCGTGTGTATAAAAGTAGGGGGTCATTCCCAAACAAGTTAATCTTGGTTTCATCGCTCCATTATATGTTTCTCCATTTTCTCCCCCAGTGCATCCTACCCAGTCTTTGTGGTCCCTTCGTTTTCCTCATGGTGATATTTTTTGCGCATAAGTGGGACTTTTCTGGCAATTCACTACTAAATATGGATTTTTTTTGTGCTAATAGTATTGGTCAAGGGTTTCTGTTGTTTTTGTGGCCTTCCACGGGGGTTCCTGTCTTGGTTTGCTAATCTAATGCATTTTTAACAAAATTATGAGACCTGTTCATTAATTTGAGATGGCTCGTAAAGATTTGCCTTCTTTTTTCAGACTAAGAACCAATCGAGCTTCTTCTTTAGTACAATGAGAATTTCGACACATTTTTTCTAAAAAAATAATTATTTAATTCTCTGTATTGACAGGAGCTATACTTAATTTACCTTTAGTTACCAAAAGATCACTGATTACAAAATTATTCACTTGATACTTGTGGGAAAAAGGGAGGTTACCTATTATTATGATCAGGCGAAATGTGTGGTGGACTCGCAATTTATAGTACAAGCAGCCCCTCTTTCAACTCTTTGTCACAGTGTGGCCAGACATTGACAACAACAAAAAACCATAAATTAAAAAGTTGTTAACACTAAAAATAACTACAAAAACCATCTGTACCATTAAAAATGTGTAGGTGTGTCAACATTTCGACATAACTTTCAAAATCGTCATCTTCTGGAAATGAGATTAAAGTCACACTTAAATATGGCTTATAAGAATCATTTATATTTCGCAATATTTGGACGAGATAACATAAAAATAGATTTCCAATACCTTAAATATTTTAAGGTATAATTATAATAATAATTATTGTTGAACCGATAAGTTGGGATCGTAATAGGTTCAGGTACAAATATTTTGTCACATTTGGTTTGGCTCAAGGTTCCGGAATCCCAGGTTCGAACCAGTTCGTTTAAAAATCTCAACTAAAAGAACGCGCTTGCTTTGCCTACTATATGTATATGGTATATTATATCTTTGGACTAAGTCGGGACTTAAACGGTGAAGCAAACTTCATGAAGTTTTTCAAAAAGCTCTTCCTACAAACGAAAGCTTTTTCAAAAACTTCATGAAGTTTGCTTTCACCGTTAAAGCGCCGCTTACTTATCTGAATAAATTGCTGCTGTTCATGAATTTAAGTTCAAAGCTTTACTTAGTTTAAGCTCCTAGAAGCGCACCCTGTTATCTGTCAGTTAACATAATCATAACATCAAACTGTCTGTTAACAGACAAATTCATATGCAAATTGAACGGCCTTAAAAAATACGTTATTTTCGTATGCAAAAACTCAAAAGCAATTTTCTGCATTGTTTACCCTTGTTCCCCTTTCTTTTCTTGCAGACAACACACCAAAAGATCAAACAGAGTAAGAGCATAGAGGAAAAAGAAGAAAGCAGCAAGACGCAGACGAGCTGTGGAGAGACAGAGAGAGAGAGAGCAGCAGCAAAAACCAAAAATATAACTTTTTTTGGTTTTCAATTTCAACACCCTACCCCCTCCCACACACACACACACCCATAACACACACACATAATGGGATACTTTGCGCGACGCAGCTGCCTGTTGGCCATAGTTCTATGCTTGATATTTAACACAAAGGTAAGTTCCAACCATATATTTTAACATAATTTCAATTAGGAAGCGCCAAACACTGATACAGTTAGATGTTGGCCCACTTTATAGTTGGCCAGTTCATTTTGTATGCAAAACCCAACCTATGTATAGCGGATTCATCTGTTGCTGTTCACTTTCGACTCAATCGACTACCGTTTCATCAATATCAATTCAAATGCAAATCAAGACGAGAGAGTCTATGGGTGATGCCAAGGAGATAGCGGTATAACAAACGACTAAAATGCACATATGTGCATATTGTAGAGAGAGTGAGAGAGAGACAAGAGAATGAAAATGCAACAAGTGGCATTGAACGGCGTTTTGCTAATCAATGCAATTAGACATACACGGAAAGATCCATGTATATCAATTTGATATGTGCTGGAAAATAGAAGTCATTTTTACAAACAAATGTCAAATTTATGTGCTCATTAATAAATAATATTGAAAAACTAGACAGAGAGAGAGAGAGAGAGCAGACTGTGAAAATTTAAGCTGTTGTCTTCAGCACGCTTTCGATTGATAAGCATGTCTGGAAAAACAATGTTATTTTCCAACTTAAGTTGGGTTATTTAAAGCGCATCAATCACCGGCCACTGGTTGGTTAGAAAAAAAATGCACATGCCATCAGATGCAATCACCACAAAGAAAACGCAAACGCAAACGCAAAACTGGCCAACGCCAACTGCTGCTGGCATCTGCGTGTTGTCTGGGTGCTGGCAGCAAAGAAATTGCAGTTATGCTCTGATTTGTACCAGTTTTGACTTTCTTGTTTATAGCACATTAATTCACAGAGATTGCTTTATTATTTATTTATTGCCAGTTTTCTTTTAAGCGGCGAGTGAAATGCCAGATAGAGCGAAGATAAAATATCAAAATTGATATCTCCATCCCTAAGATTGAAATGATGTCTCTTATTGTTGCTCTGCTTGTTTGTTTGCTTGTTTGTTTTTCTTTTGGTCATTTCACTTTCAAAATCATCGCACGACATCTCAGTGCGTGGACAAAAAAAAAAAACCCACAACGTCATCGTGTTGGCTTTAACTTTCGATTTTCGTTGGAACTGAGATACATCCGCTTCCCGTGTGCAGCCAAAAAAACCATAAAATTATGAACCCAATGTGAAACGGGAATGGAAAAAACGAGAGAAAAAGAAAGCGACAACAACAACACACGGTCTGGGCCTTGGAGGGCCGCTTCTCGTCTCTGCGTTGTCTCTGCGTTGTCTTATGCAATGGTTAAGCTCTGTCATGCTTTCAATTTCTTAAAACGTGCCTCGCTCTGGCAACCATTTCATTTCCAAATATTTAAGCCAATTTTCAACGCTTCGCGACGCTTCTATCAAAAATGTCGACAACTAATTTTTGATGTTTTAAGATTGTTGCATAACCCCCCGTTGGGAATTAAATGACAAGCAACATCAAACCAACCAAGCGTCGATGCAAAAGTTTCCGCAAGAAGTTTTCACACATAAACCTGAGTACCTGTTGGTACCCAATTTTCAAGGCAAAATTCAAATACAGTTATTTTCCTAATTGAAGAAATGCCAACAAAATAATTACCAAGCGCCACCACCTAATAACTGAGAGATCAGTTCACATTGAAACAGAAAAGGAGGAAGAACTGATAAACGACTCAGCTTGTCATGCTGACAAACGGGCTTTAATCCAGAGTTCCCCAACGATAGCCCCGGGGGCACGAACTTACTTGCCAATTCTTACCGAATGCTTGCCGAAGTCAACCTTCATTGTGTGTTAGAGAAAGACACAGTCACGTTTTCGCGCTCTCTGCTTCAACCTTAGTCAATCACAAAAAATCTTAACCAGGTACAAAATAAATTTGGCAGGTCATAGTAGCTCTTAAATAGAATGGTTTGAATGTTAACTATGCCTCCTACGACGAACAAAAAAACAATCAAACTAAGTCAATTTGCATGAACTTGAAACCTTCAATGTTTTACTTAAATACCAATAACTTCTTTATTCTTTATTTTTTTTGATTTTTTTTGTTTGTTTTTTAAATAGCTAAATCTTTGGTGACCAGCAATAAAATAAATTTTACACAATTTTTTTTCGTGGTGAAAATCGCACTTAAAATCTAGCTTTTTTTTTTAAAAAAATTATATATTTTATGCAAAGTTGCCGATAAAAGCCTTTATAACGCCGAAGTCAAGCACCGGATTAAGAAGTGGTGTATGAACGAATGATAGGGCATTCAATTACCATCCAAGAAAGCATTACCATTTCATAATGAATGAATCATCTGAGATATACACATTGTTCTAAAGGTACTTTTTTCAGAATCAAAAAACTAGAAGAAATTCTACCAAACATTCAGGATCACAAAATGTTTATTATTTTGTAAACTAGTGTATTTTAAGCTATGATCCCTAGAGCGGTCCCCATGTATATGAATTTTTTAAGGTCATGCTCTCACCCCCCTATCTGATACTTTTTATGTATAATTAGCGTAAATAAAAACAAAAGATAAAAGTCGAGTTTTAATGGGCGTGAAAGTTTTTTAAATTACTCATACACAGTTGTTACCTATTATCATATATTTTTTCGTTTATAAATAGTAGGCGATGATTTTTTTATAAGCTATTCAAATTTGTAAATATTTTATTTCCACAAATGTAGATCCCTTTTAATTTCAAAAAAGAACAGCAATTGAAATGAACTAATAACTTCGTTTGTAAAAATTTGTATTTAGTGGAACGTGTCGTATGATTAATATTTTAAAAAACTTTGAGACCCTGTATGCGCCCATTTAAAATTAAAAATACAATTTTTTTGATTTTTCCACAATTATTAATTATACAACAAATATTAGCTTTAGGAATGCTGAGACCTTCTTTTTTTACTTTGTCCCGGTGTGGGCACCGCTCATGCGCCCCCAGGGGCAAATAAGTTGTCAAAATTTAAATGAAAATTTGTTTTAATATAAATGGTTGCGAATTTTTCATGACCTAAAACTATAATATGTTTGCTTACGTAAATAACGATCAAAAATTTCAAAAGTTCTCTTATGTCACATTTTAGTCACATTTTCATTAATATTTTGTCAAATTGACCGTGTTCAGCAGAACAACTTGCTCCATGATCAAGTATAAATTTGCAATAGTCCTCCTACTGAACTCGAGTGTTGCGGCATCATAATAGCCAATTTGAGGTATCATGATACAGGAGCATGTATCAAAGAAATAGTATGCTACTTTAAAGTGATACTGCTCCCTCCAACTGCAAAAAACTACTAGATTCAAAATTTTTTCTGATACCTGATCAGGTATCAATTATTCTATGAACAAGCCCATTAATTGCCTGTGTGAACAAACTTAGGTCTCCGTGGGTATTATGATTATAAACTATCTTAAATTCCTTTTTCGGTTTCTGTAAAACGCATGTTTATTCCCTGTACCCATTAAAAATGGCTAAAAGGGGATCATGAAGTTGTGCAAATGTATATAACAGCCAAAAGGAAGCATCTCTGACCCCATTTAGTAAATATATTCTTGATCAGCAGCAACAACGTCCGTTTGTCTGCAAGAATGCGTCGAACTAATAGACTATAAGAGATAGAGCCACAAAATTTTTAGCATATAGGTAGGTCAATTACATTAGAACTCACAGGGTGTTCCAGGGTCTTTGGGTTTTTGTATACCGTACCTAGATCAAGTTTGTTTCGAATTTGGAAAATTACCACTCCTCCCACTCTTGGAAAAATCCAAAATTTTTCAGTTTGAATTTCGGAACCTATGGCCAACTTATCTATGTTCTGAAAAGCTCAACGAGATCCGATCAAAAACCCCAAAGTTATACACGAAACATTAAGTTCGCCGCATCATTTATTTAACATATATTTATATTATTGTATTTTAAAATAAAAAGCATGTCAATATTATCAGAAACATGTCAAGCCACACCAGAACATATTCAGTCAAAGAAGTAAACTCAATATTAACTTTGGAAATAAAAGCCATAGGAACAACATTTCTTGGTGCAGGGTGTTGCGCAGTCGGAGCACTTAACTGCAGCACTCTTACGTGTTTTAAATTATAATTGTTCAAGTTGTTTAGGTATGCAAAGTGATAAATATATCTCCGGTTACTAGATTAGGTTAAAATAAAATGGTAATTACACTGTAAAACATTTTATAACAAAATAATTTCGATACCAACGAGACCCTAAAGCTACTTATGGTAGGTTGTATAGGCCAGAATAAGTGCTACAAAATTGCGAAACAAATTAAGGTAAAGTTCCATATACTTTATGAGATATAGACTTGAACAAAAGACATTATGCTTCAGGAGACTATTAAAAAAACCATAGCCAATAAGAGTTATTTTAATATCAGAAAGTAGTTTTAAATTTTGTGGTTCTCGATGGTATCAAAATTTTCTTGGTGCTCTGTGTTATTCGATGATTTTAATCCGTTTGCTCTACCTATAAGCATGCATTGTTATTGAAAATATTTATAAGAATTCTATGCAAATGACTTACCTACTGTAATGCACCATAGAACATTTTCCCAGTGCTAAAAATTACTAATTTTTTGTCATTAGTTCACAAATGCACAATGGATGTACGCACAATATTCAATGTTAGGGTCCGATCGCAAGGTCAGCAAGGACCGTAAATGTTTCGTAACATGTTTCGTAGCCGATTTTAGTGTTCACCACGCGGGTGAGCGAAATCTGTTTTTGGTTAGGCAAAATATTTTTCGGTTTCGGAACTTGTAGTAGGTCAGTTTTACTAGAATGGAAAAGGTGGACGAAAAAGCATAATCGTATTTTAAACCATTTTCATTTTCAGATCTATTGCACTAGCGCACTTTTTAGCTAAGGGGAGTCCATAGTAGTCAAATCCATAATTACTTAAAAACTGACTTAAGCCTCGTGGTGTCCTTTTTATTCCGGGTATTCTGGAGGCATCTCAGAAAAGAAAAGAACTTTAGATGAAATTTCAACTTTGCAAAACCCAACCAAGTTTTCTTCATTTGTAGATTTCTGCAAACTTTTCTAAAATCATCGATTCTGCTACCATTTCACTTAGTCTATGAGCACTTTTGGGCACTTTTTTGACAAATTTTACTTTTATGAGATTTGGCTATGTGGACTTAAATACTGGTATATTTTCGCCTATAAAATGTGATGGAGCATTTCATATAGTAAAACATATTCGTGTTCATTTAGAACAGCGATTGTCACCGGATGCCCCCAGGGGCCGAAGACATTTCGCTATTTACACATACACGAGCCGAACGCATGCCGAAGCTGAGGCCAAGAGAGTAAACAGACCTTCAGTCGCTGGCTAGCCTTCGATGCGGTCAGATCAGAGCTGGTTCACGTCGATAAGATCTCACTTTTTGGACTCGCTTCCATAGACATTCGCTGATTTTCACTATAAACGCATTTATAAACCGGAAAAGTCTAAGTTTGCAGACTTTGTGGATCGTTCTACTATTGATAAGACTGAGAACCAGGCCTCGAACCAAAACATGAGCTTTAATAAGTTGAGAAACCGGGTCCGCTAACCTAACCTTAGTCTTAAGGATGGGTTCGAACCTCCGTGGACACATTCACTAGGAAAAACATGATCACAGATCAGCTATAAGGAAATTCTTTTAAGGTTCATAGGCAGGGATCTCCAAATGGAGAGAACAAAAATCATATACCTAATCTCTCTGACACATTCGGTGTGTATTGCCGACTGACTTCGGCTCCCTTATTTAAAACATCTTCCAAAACCCTTTCTAATATCCCCATTTTCGTTTATTCTTTTTCTTCTTCTTGCAGCATCTTTCGGTGCATGGCGATGCCTCACACATTGAGTCAGCTGCTTTACCCTTGGAACACAGAGCCGGCTATGGCCCACCAGCGCCCATTTATGGCGCACCACAGGGTCCGCTGAGTACTGGCGCCACCAATGATCTGTCGGAGGAGGCCTGGCCATTGGCCAGCACCAATGACAGTCCACAGATTAAGCATCTGCAGGTGCAGTGCGAGAAGACGCACATGAGGGTGAACATTGAGTTCGATCGACCCTTCTATGGCATGATTTTCTCCAAGGGCTTCTACAGTGATCCGCACTGTGTGCACCTGAAGCCTGGTACTGGGCATTTGAGTGCTACGTTTGAGATTTTCCTGAATAGCTGCGGCATGACCAGCTCGGCCAATCACAATGCAGCCGGCTATGGAGCACCCACGCCCTCGGGCAGCTATGTGGAGAACACCATCATCATCCAATACGATCCGTATGTGCAGGAGGTGTGGGATCAGGCACGCAAATTGCGTTGCACCTGGTACGATTTCTATGAGAAGGCGGTGACCTTCAGGCCCTTCCAGGTGGACATGCTGCATGCGGTGACGGCCAACTTCCTGGGTGATAATCTTCAATGCTGGATGCAGATTCAGGTGGGCAAGGGACCCTGGGCCTCGGAGGTGTCGGGCATTGTGAAGATTGGCCAGACGATGACCATGGTGCTGGCCATTAAGGATGATGAGAACAAGTTCGATATGCTGGTGCGCAACTGTGTGGCCCACGATGGCAAGCGTGCTCCTATACAGTTGGTGGATCAGAACGGTTGTGTGGTGCGGCCCAAGATTATGAGTAAATTCCAGAAGATCAAGAACTTTGGCCCGTCTGCCTCTGTGGTTAGCTTTGCCTATTTCCAGGCCTTCAAGTTCCCCGACTCGATGAATGTGCACTTCCAGTGCGTGATCCAGGTGTGTCGCTACAATTGCCCCGAGCCCAAGTGCGGTCCCGGCCTGCCCGGCGGAGAGTATGGATTGCCACAGTTGGGTGGTGGAGGAAATAGTCTGTCCGAGGAATACGGTCCCCCAGAGGTCTACGAGCGTAATGACTTTGCTTTGGGTGGTAATGGTGGAGGACTACCGCCAGCAGCCTATCCTGATCCACGTCATCAGGCCTCCGATGCCACGGGAGCCTACTCAGAGAATCAACCCGATGTGGTGCCCTCACCTCAGGCTCAGACTTCTTCGGCTGTGCCCACAGCTGACTCGGCAGCAGGACCCGGATCTGGTCCAGCAAGTTCTCAGGCCCCACAGCAACAGCAACAACAGGGTCATGGCAACGAACTGGGTCTGCCACCACCACCATTGCCTGGCCAATCGGGACAGTATAGCACAGTGAAACGCAAGGATGACCTCAGTGCAGGTGGCAATCTGGTGTCGCTGGGCGGACGACCGCGTTCGGTGGAGGGTCTGGATGATTTGCGTGGCGTTAGAAGGCGTCGCGATACCATGGACATAGTGATGAAGCCACAACGCATCTACAAGCGCAATGCCCAGGAGATGACAGACGTCAATACGAGCCGCATCATTCAGGTGGTGGCACCCGGCGATGTGAACTTTGCCCTCAATAGCAATGCCAGCAATGAAACGGTGGTCATACAGTCGGCACGTTCCGCCGATGCGGAAACCATTTGCATGTCCGTGCCCAGCTTTGTGGGTGGCCTGGTGATGCTTCTCCTGGTACTGGCTGTGGCCTCTCTAGTCGCCGCCTTCCTGTTTGTGCGTGTGCGTCACTTTGATCGCAAGGGAGCCGGCATGGCCTATGTCAACTAGGGGAATCATCATCGACACGGCGTGAACAGTAAAACCAAATCAGTTTTATGTGCACTCATCCTCCTCCACTCACCTCCTTCACTATTTATCTGCCCCTCACCTACCCCACTTAGTTTTCACTTAACTATTTATTTATGTTCATTATTTTTCGGCTATTTATTGAACCCCCTCCCTCCCCATTCCCCCCACACGCCTTCAATTGGCAAACGGTGATTAGTTGGCCTTATCTATTTTGTTTAGCTCTTATCAAAATATACGACGAATGCATGCAAAAAAGTGGCGTAATTTCTCTCATATTGTCAGACTTGTTAAGTTTCAGTTATACATAAAAAATAAAAAACAAAACAAATATAATTACAATTTAAAGCTATCGAAAACGACAACAAACAAAATCAAAATGTTATATCGTAAAACAGGCATCAAATTGGAAAAGCAGAAAATCGTTTACAATAAGTTAATATAGCAAATGTATATATTAAATTATTTATTTATTACTTTATCTGATAGCTGCGAAATAAAAATAAAAAGTTTACTTTTATTCAGTCTGAAAGAGTTTTAACTTGGGCAGGGGCAGGGCCTGGGGATTGGGTAATGCAATTTCATTGGAGATGGTGAAATACGTGCAGTAAATCGATTGAGACTAATTGCTGCCTTTACACTTGTCATATATCTCTAATTGGACTCTCTTACGATAATGGAATAGCAAATTTTGGCCTTCTTTGATGAAATTGGACAGGTTCTATTTGATAAGGGAATTTTGACAATCGACTATTTAGAGAAATATGTTCTTTTAGAAAAATTTAAGCTCGAACCAGAGTTCGAACGAAATGATAGAAATAAAATTAGGAAAAAACTCGAAAATTGCAAAACTAGTTTTCTGAACCCCAAAGTAGGCCATAATTTGATCAGAAAAAATTGAATTTCAATTTCGTTTGCAAACGTCTCCCATGTCTTCTGCAATCCATTAAAAGCTAGTAATCAGTAGTAAGCTGAAGTAAAAGTCTAAAATTGTTTTGATTCCAGTTAATCAGCTCATAATCCTAATGACCCCAAGCAGATGAAGCTCCTGCGGTGCCTTAGATCAAGGCAAGTCAGAAAATAAGTTGACCTGAATCAATCGGAAAGCATGGTTCGAAGAACTAAGCCCTTTGTGAGCAAAACAGAAAAGACTTGCGAGCATTTATAGCAGAGTTCCCCAGCCATAGCCCCTGGGGTACGAACATAACCAATTCATACCGAATGCTTGCCGAAGTCATGATTCACTGTGTATTAGATAGAGACACAGTCACATTTTTGCGCTCTCTTCTTAGGGAAGCCTGATTTATAGCAAGTTTAGCCAAATGAAGAGGTCAGAAAAATTTGAAATTCTCTTTCTGACACTTAGGAGTACGTTTTCTCTTCTTCCAGATGGCTGCTATATGTCAGATAAGCTCAAAATTTACTCTGCTATTTGTAAGTTGATGTGACATTAGCGCTATGTAATAAAGGGTTATATTTTAAGAGCTATAAAAAAGTTTAAAAAAAATAAAATTCAGAAAAATGCATGAAATCTTTATTTGAATCGATAGTACGTTCCATATAATTTAATGTTTGAAGATTATTTCATTCAAATGTTAACCCTGACTCCCCCTCAAATGTTCCATCCGCTTAGTCCAATTTTGGCATACTCTTTCCAACATTTCGGCCGTTATCTCACGAATAAATGCTTCAATGTTTTCTTCCAATGCGTCAATTGAAGCGGGCTTGTCTGTTTTGACATGAGCTTAAACATAGCCCCACAAAATAGTCTAAAGGCGTTAAATCGCACGATCTAGGCGGCCAATTGACCGGTCTCGAACGTGAAATAAAATGTTCACCGAACTCGCCTCTCAATAAGTTCATTGTTGCGCTTGTTGTGTGGCATGTGGCACCGTCTTGTTGAAACCACATGTCATGCAAGTCAAGCTCTTGCATTTTGGGCAAAAAAAAGTTAGATATCATCTTACGGTAGTGCTCACCATTCACAGTTACGTTACGGTTTGAATCATCTTTGAAGAAGTACGGTCCACTGATGCCACCAGCCCATAAACCGCACCAAACTGTGACTTTTTCTGGATGCATTGGTAGCTCTTGAAATGCTTCTGGCTGATATTCACTCCAAAATCGACAATTCTGCTTATTTACGTACCCATTGAGCCAAAAATGAGCTTCTTCGCTGAACACAATTTTTCGGTAAAAAAGTGGATCTTCGACCAACTTTCCATTCACCAAAAATTCTACGTTGCGGTAGGTCGTTTGGCTTCAATTCTTGCACCAGCTGTATTTTGAAAGGCTTCACACGTAAATCCTTCCGCAAAATTTTCCACGTTGTTGAGTAACAGAGGCCCAATTGCTGCGAACGGCGACGAATCGATAATTGATAGTCATCATTAACACTGGCCGATACAGCTGCGATATTTTCTTCAGTTCGCACTCTACGTAAGCGTGTTGGTGGTTTAATGTCCAACAATGTAAATTTGGTGCGAAATTTAGATGGGTCGATTAAACTGACCATAAAATGGAAGAAGCGCGCGATGAACTTTCTTAACAGAGCACGCATTTTGATAATAAAATTCAATAATTTGCAAGCGTTGTTCGTTTGTAAGACGATTCATGGTTAAATTATACACCAAACTGAAGATGTTTGACAGTGAAACAAAACACGAAACGTGCGTGAGCTGTTAAATAGCCTATTTCCACTATAGCAAATATAATATGTACATATTTTCATATATTATCACATATTCAATAATATGTACCACATTCTCCATAGGAAAAAAAATGTATATATTTCAAATATGTGTCCATTCGCCCCGAAGGTTTTCACATTTTTTTTTATCTATGTCGTTTAAATTTCATGGAAGCCAGAAAAGATACTTGAGAGTTTTATAGCACATTTAGCTGGCTATTCTATCTTAACAGAAATGGCCTAGAGGTTAAGACCTGAGACTAGAAATCAACAAGACCTGGGTTCAAATCTAGTCAAGGGCAACAAAACAAAATATGTACATATGCTATGGAAACGCTTAAAAAAATTAATCTACATTTCGAAATATGTAATTATAATGGAAATAGGCTGTAAAACCAGTGTATGCCCAAAAGATAATAGCTAAAATCGCCCTTTATGAGAAATCGGCCGAACATATACGAACATCATATGTCAAAAATATTTGTGGGGTACCGTGCCCAAATGAGCAAATTGTTTGAATTTATTGAATGCCCCCAAAATGATAAAATAGTCTTTGAGCTAATTTGTATCACCTCTTGGCCATGATTGTGTTAGATTCCTCTGCCATATTTTCATGTTAACTCGTTGTGATTTTTTAGAAAATTTCACAGCCAACGCCGCACAATCTTAGAGAGAGAGAGAAGGGTAGAGAGAAACTTAGAGATGAGCGCTGACAGCACTATTTTCTACTCTGTGTACATTTTTTCAGACGGCTTTTCAACCCTCCTTCGCAGCAACCAGTACAGCTTTTAGAGCCTTGCACGAATTTTCTTAAGATACTTGCAAAACCACGTCCTCCGCCAACTCGTTTATCAAAAGCTAAAACGATTGCACAATCGTTTATTTTATTAAGTTCCTTGCTTGTTTACTACTGACAGATTTGTACCACCAGCACAAATCGATGACGAAAAAAATCGATGGTTCTAGTTCGATTGTTGAGGTAAACGAATGCAGAGGTAGCAAAATCGGTCCCCCGACCGTTAGGCCGATAAATGTACCGAAACAACCCTTAACTACGTTCTCTGCCTATCTTTGAGGAGAAGCGAAACACATTTTTTGCTTTATTTCCTCTCAGGTCTATCATGGCCCTTTTGTTAAAATTCACACATTTAAAATGTCTTCTTGGTATGTATGCATCGGTGTGTACGCTTACAGACTAACAATATGAATGTATTCGACAAACTATATGTGCTCTCTCGTTCTCTCCCACACTGACTCACTCTCTGCTTGTGCTAAACTCTGGCGCTCTCTTGAATCTGCAACCTTTTCAACTAACATATTTAAAGATCGGTCTTCGAAAAGCACGCATTCTATGACAAATTGACGGAATTGGGCTCGGTATGAGGTTGCTCTCAGACCGATCAGTGCTGTGTGTACAACCGCAGCCACTGAACAGCGAGGGAAATTCCAGGGAAGCTCGAGAGAGGTTTATTTTTGTTTTTTTCGGTCAAGGACGTAAGCAGAGCAAATTGAACAGTGGGTGGGAGAGTTATTTTTGAGCTATAAACGAATGTGAAGTGCAATTATGATTGCTAATTTTTGTGATTTTCATTAAAATAAAAACGATAGCTTTCACTCATACCATTTTTACATTCAACATGAGCCAATTAACTTTTTGATGGATGATTTTTGATGTGATGTATGCTGGTGAACAAGGCCAAACTATTTCTACGATGTATTCACGTCTAACACAATCCCGAAAATTAGCTATCATGATTGCACATCATGCCCGTTGAGCAGCACAATCTAGTCGACTAGTCGATTGTTTTTGTCATCGATTTGTGCTGGTGAAAACGCTCAATAATTTTGTAAGCTATGAGTAGAAGTTCATATATAGGTCAAATCGCTAACAAAGTCAAGGGAAACTTTGATTCACCTCTTGCAGGGCTCCAATAGGGAGTCGATTTAACTTTATCTTAAATCATCTATTTAATATTTAGTAAAACTTTTATAGTCTGGGTCAAAATGGTTTCTTTACACACACGACACACGATTTAATGCCTCCTTGGAGGATAGAGTAGATTTCAGCTCCCCAAAAGATATACTCTTAAGTTTTATTTTTTAAATTTTTCAACGATGTATTTTAATCACAAAAACTACGACACGTACACCAGATCGATATTACTACAGAAAAATTCAAACCAAATCATAAGTGCTTGAAATCTAGAAATCAAATGCAACAGGTTTTTAGCAGAACCATGGGAAAACTGCGGTTAAAAGAACTTACAAGCTGTTTCAACTCTTAACAGTCACGGGGCTTAAAGAGTAGTATGTTGATGTCAAAAAATTTAAAAATACTCATCAAATAAAAGTGGACACGATCAAATAGAATTAAAGTTCTTTTCCAGCTTCTCTGGTTCAACATATCAAAACGAATTCAAAATCTTACGAAAATACATGAAAATTTTATTTTGCGTACACATATTTACATATTTATCTAGACCCCTTTGAGCATTTAAAATTTTGAACAACAGCCTGGCGGGATTTACATATTTTCTATTGCTATCCGTTTGGGATTCATTTATGCATGCCTGAGCTGATTTTCTGTCCCTGGGACAATACGTTAGATTTCATTTCAATACTAAACTAAAATCAAAATAGCACTCAAAAAGCAACAAGTAATAACAATTAAAACTAAACATCCACCTTGGTTGGCGGTGTCTATGCGGCGCGTGCATCGTTTATAGTGGCCGGCACATGCACCTCCAGACCATCCATGTCCTTGGAAAGTGTTATTTGGCAGCCCAAACGCGAGGTATCCGTCAATTCGTATGCCAAATCCAGCATGTCCAGCTCCTCATCGCCTGGTTTGTCGGGCAGCTTTTCGTAGTCGTTTGTCTTGAAAATCAAATGACAGGTGGAACAGGTTAGTGTGCCCTCGCAGGCACCAAAGCCATCCAGATCCACATTACTGTTCACCACCACATCCAACAGGGAATCGCCCACCTTGCCGGAAGCCTTGATTTTGACGCCATTGGCACGCACAAAGGTTACGTTAACGCTGCAAAGATTTAGAATCAAGAGTTTCATTCATGGCACAAGCGGGCTGAGGAGTGGGTACTCACACATCTTGCTGTCTCATGGCCAGGCCCAGCGAGAAAGTGCGCGTAAGATTTGTTGGATTATTGCCGATCACGCTGAGTCTGTGTTGCAGCCAGCCAGTCCGTAATGCCAGGCGGGCGGAATTTCTGAATGTGTTGATGACTAGCATATTTAAGCTTCCTTGTTGACGGCTATCTAATCAGTTTGCACACAGACACACATACAGACGCGACCACCCAATGAGCAGTAATATTGTTAATTAAATAATAAAATTTATTAAACTAACAATGCGATGGACACGCAACAGCTCCGCTGAGGTAGAAGTGAAAACTGAAACTGCAATGCGCTTAACAACACTCTTTATAAGGCGTTGGGCAACACTGGCAGTAATTAGAGATGCGCACGTGTAACCAAAGCTGTTGTCAGGGAAATGTGACTTTGCGCCATCGATCAAATTTAGTTACTCCATTATTTCCAATTTAAGCCTTGAAAATGTCGTATCAAAATTGGTTGACTTACCTACAATCGGCCGAGAAGAACTCCATGATTAGCGGCAGGCAGCGCAAGGTGCTGTACAAGTTCCCAGATGGACAACAAATGGCCGAGGAGTACAATCTGGATACGGGAATAGTGCAACGTCGTGCCTGGCGCAAGTGCAAGCAGTTGATGGGTCAACCTGAGTGGGAGACAGAGCTGGGCGAAGAACCACGCCAGCTGAATTGGAGTGCCAACACATCGAAAGGAGCTGCTGGCGGTGGCGATGCGGACAACTTGGCTGGCGAGGAATTTCATGCTGCGGGAGAGCAACACAGCTCCATTGCTGACCAAGCGGGTGACCAAAAAGAACATCGAATGGCGTATACGCAACATGCCTTACCCACTGGAGGTCTATAGTGTCAGTGCCGATGCCGAGAAGCGGGCAATTGTGGTGCGCACCAACAACAAGAAGTACTACAAGGTGATACCAGTGCCCGATTTGGATCGTTGCGGTGTGCCCCCCATGCAGGCTAACATAACCGTCCACCATCAGTTCAACACCCTGATCATCACATACAGCAAGCCGCAAATTCTATGCGAAATGGAGGCCCAGGTTCTATTGTTGCTCAAGGATGTAGAGACGGAAACGGACATGGATGATCTACTCAAGGGTTTAATGGCTAAATAAATAGAATTTATATTATGACAAACTTAAACTACTTTTGAAAACTCTCTGCCAAACCGGCATAACTGTTGGGCAGGCTATAGTCAAACGAGGGAAACTCCAGGGGCGTCAACGATGGCAAATCTGGATCGCCGTTTAACTCCAACATTTTTTGTTCCTCTTCGTCCCTTTGCGATTCGCTGCTAGACATGCTCTCTGTCTGTGGCTCCGATAGAGGAACTGTGTTTGCTGTGGCTTTTATGCTCAGCGTGGAGGTGAACTTGGCATCAAATTCTTGCACTGTCTTATCTATAGCCTTGGCTACCGATTGCCCCGTCTGTGCCCCACTGGGCAGCTGACTGGCCTCCTTTAAAGGAGCGTAATCTTTCATTTTGTTTAGACCATGCTGCGTCTTGCGCATCTCAATCTGACGCAGTTTGCGTTCAAAGTCTAGTGTAAGAGTGTCTAGGATTTCCCTGGACTTGGGCATGGAGACATTTTTATAGGCATCCTGTAGGTAGATTAAGGACGTTTCCAAAGCCTTGATGGCCTCTTCGTAGCAATGGTGTCGCATGAAACGTTCAGAACGGCGTTCGTGAAAATGTGCCTAGAGTTTGGAACAAAACAGGGGATTAGAGAGGGCTTCAGGAAGTTGAAAATTATAGAGTTTTGTTACCAAATTTAAGGGGGCACAGTCCATTTTAATGTTTTTCGCTGCTTTTGTTTATTTGGGTTATTTGGGAAACACAGCTGACTGCGTGAAAACTAGAGATGCTCGCGTGATTTGAGTTTGAACGTGTCACGGTGTGATAGTGAGGATACACAGAGTTGCCTGCGTTCCTTACCACATAACAAAAAGCCAGCATAAACACCTATTTTGACTATGGTTTTTGAGAAAAACCATGATCTTTTATTCAAAACAGTCTGGAAACAACTGTTTAGTTCGTTAATTGGTTTTGGACCGAATGTAAATTGCAATGCAACAGGGAATCCAATAGATGCCACTGCACAGTAGAAGAAGCGCTGAGCAAGGTACAACGCTGCAATGGAATTAGTGGTGCTACAAGGAAGATGTGCGCCTTTGGTGAGCTGAACGAGCTTTACGAAAAGCGTTCAGTGGCCGAAACCATATTGGACGACACAATTGAATATATTTTTGAGCCAGAGGGCTTTGTGTCGAATGATGTGTCCGACGTAACTTTAGGCGGAAACGAATACCATGCAGCTTCTAAGGCAACTCAATGCAATTAATTAATGGTTCTTTAATTTTAGATAAAAATAACGGATTGCTAAGGCCAAAGGACATGTCAAATGACAATGATGGTTCCCATTCCGGACTTTACATTAGTGTCCAGGAGACATCTCTTCAACTGCAAGTTAATGTAATGTTAAAGTAATGCTGCATAGAAATTTGTAAGCATTTTGCCTGGGCTGTCCGCCTTCCACGTTTTACACCAGAATATTATGTACTAACTTTTGATGTTCGTTGTGTTGATAATAAATGTTGTTAAATAAAAAACCATATCTTATTTGATCTTTCCATTGTAATTCCTTGCAATTGTTATTATACACTTGAAAAGTGTACCATAATTTTGCCCAGAAGTTTGTAACGCATAGAAGGAATCATCTCCGACCACAATTATATTTAATCGCATGACGAGCTGAGTCGATTAAGCTTTGTCCGTCCGTCTGTCTGTTTCTACGCGAACTAGTCCCTCAGTTTTGGAGCTATCGAGCTGAAACTTTGCACAGAGTCTTCTTTTTACTGCACGCTGCTAATATGTCGGAACCGACCGGATCGGATGTCTACTTCTTGTAGCTGCCATACAAATGTTCGTTCGAAAAATGGGTTTTAGTGAGAAAAACTGGTTTGTTCTCAATATTATCACTCTCAAACACGGTCATGGGTAATATGTCATGTTTTTAAGCAAATTTGCGAAGTTTGGTCGAAGTCGCTAACCGTTGTGACAAGCTATTTCATGTGTATCAAAACTTCGGTACAGACGAAGTTAGCTTTGCCTTTCTCGTTTTTTATTACAATTCATCAGCTGATTGGGCAGTTGAGCTGCCAGCTTATTTTGAAATTTTCTTAAGTGGCATCTCACTGCAGAAATATCACGGTTTTTATAAAGATGCACAAGCAGGCGCACTTTAAAACGCATGCTTTAAAAAAACCATGATAGTGCTAGCATAAACGGAGTATCTGTTTCGTGAGAATTAAGGATATACCTCGTTAAGATACCATCGGGTGTGCCACAGAAATCACCAGCATTTTTCGCATAAACGCTTGTATTTTATATTAAAACTGCTCGAATTTATTTGTGAAAAGGCACCAAATAGCACGCCTACTAGATCAGACGGTGAATTTGAGCGATTTGGAATCAACTACTCAAATCTACTAGGCTTTGTATCGTCGGTTTCAATTCGCTTTATTGATTGATATTAAGGCTGTGATTATAAATGCATTTGATGAGCATTTTCAAGCTTATGAAACAGGCCATTTTGATGAAAAAATGTGTAGAATTAAGTACATTTAAGCAATTGAATTTAATCCATTTATTTTTAAGCATCCATTGTTGTTAAATTTAATTTCTTTGACCCAATTTATTACTTATTTAAGGAAAGAATAAATAAATAAAATCATGAATCGTTCCTTTGCACAGCATATGTATAATATGTTTGTAGAATGGTGGTTGAAATGGAACAGAGTATATGTTCTTGGATCGTGCCTATTCGTTCATAAATAGAACACAAACTGTTTATGGGTCAAGACCAAACCGTTCATAAGCAAGCGGCCAAAGCGAGAACAAAATGTTCCTTTAACAAGCCCAAAATATTCTTCAAGCAAGCCCGAACGGTTCATAAAGCGACAACAAAAGTTTCTTGACGCATAACCCCAAACGGTTCATAAAGCGAGCACAAAATGTTCTTAAAACAAGCCTGAATCGTTCATAACCCAAGCGCAAAATGTTCTTAAATCATGTCCAAAATGTTCGTAAGTTCAGCACAAAATGTTTATAAGACAAGCCCAAACCGTTTATGTGTGAACGAATGTTCATAAATATCGAAAAAGCGTGCTTAGCAGACTATCGTCAACAAAAGTTCATGATTTCGTTACAACTCTAACGGATATTTTTCTCTGTGTACCAGTCGAAATTTTAACAACAAAAGTACGACAAATACAATCGATTGGAATAATTTGAGACCAATGTTAAGATTTTGCTGTCAATTCCGCTAACGGACGGTTTAGTTATAGAGTTTTGAACAAACATTTCGTTGAATCGAACAAATTCGAGTGACATAAAATTTGCTCACTCGCACACCTCTAGTGAAAACCACAAATCAGTCTGGCAGCACTGGCAGCGACGCAGCAATCTATTACTCTAGTGTTTTTGCTCCGTGCTTTCACATCATTACAACAGAATTACAACATATAAAAATAATTTGACACGACAAAATGAGTTTCCTTAACTATATCTTTGGCCCCAACCTGTACATGGAGTACAAGGGTGTGCCAGAGACGCAACGGAAGATGTATGAAGCCGGAACGGCAGAAAAGTTTGGCGAACAGATACTTTCCACGGTGAGTGCGTTGTGGTCTGCAGCCGCCTCCACCTCCACCCTCTAATCGAACTGATATTTATAATGGTTTTTACAGCTGTCGGTGATGTGGTCCGTGGGCTACTACACGTCGCCATTGATAGCGACTTTTCTTTATCGACGCGGCTATTTTGTGGCTGATTCAATGCCGACTTTGGCCAAAATCACCACCAGTGTGGGTATCATAGTCATCATATCGCTGTTTATGCGAGGATTTGGACGCAAACAGTCGAGGGCTTATACAAATATGATGAAGGCATTGGTTCAGGCTAGAAATAACAAATCTTCAGGAGATGCCAGCAGTGAATTGAGACGTTTTGATATAGAGTTCAAAGCCTGGCCAGTGGATTTTGATGTGAAGACTTTGATCGGGTAAGTTGAGGAGGGAAGGGCAACTAAGAAGTTTTTAATGGGGATAATAATTTCAGAGATGCCAAAAAGCAGACACAGGCAATGGGAAAAAGAGAGAACTTTTCGGTGATGACTTTACCCTGCGAATTATTGGCCTATTTGGCCATAAATACCTTTGGTTTGTCTTTGATATATCCGGGTTCGGTGTATTTGGTACAGAAATTTATGAGTAAGTATAAAAAACAGAAATTGTTGAACTTTAAGTAAATTTAAAATTACTTTAAAGGACCCATGCTGATTTCTGGACGTGCCAAGCTTATAGAAGATGACAATGGCATACGCTATAAGGTCAAGACCATTGACTCGAATGAAATTGATACCCTATTCATTGATAATCGCAGCGACAATGTGGGCAATGGCAAAACTTTGGTTATATGCAGCGAGGGCAACGCTGGCTTCTATGAGGTGGGCATTATGGGTACCCCCATTGCTTTAAAGTACTCGGTATTGGGCTGGAATCATCCTGGTTTTGCAGGCAGCACGGGCAAACCACATCCGGAACAGGATAAGAATGCCATTGATGGAGTTGTACAATTTGCCATACATCATTTGGGTTTCTCGGTGGAGGATATTATATTGTATGGTTGGAGCATAGGTGGCTTTAGCACTTTGTATGCGGCCTCCATTTATCCGGATGTTAAGGGTGTGATTTTGGATGCCACCTTTGATGATGTGCTCTACTTGGCCCAGCCACGTATGCCGGCCAGTTTGGCAGGGATTGTAAAGGTGGCCATACGGAATTATTGTAATTTGAATAATGCTGAATTGGCCATGAAATACAATGGACCAGTTTTGCTTATACGACGCACTGAAGATGAGATCATCGCTGAGTGAGTTGATGAAATTCTTGAAATTTAAACTAAATCTCTTAATGATCTTCTTTATGGCAGGGATAATCGCATGGAAACCAATCGTGGCAACTTTTTGACTCTACGCTTAATGAAATATCGTTATCCTAACATTTTTGGAGCCAGCCAATTGAAGCGTATTGAGCATCAGCTGGGTAAACCTTTGGAACCGTACAGTATACCCGTGGCAGAGGAGAAATTGTGCATGTCACGTCTCATTACGTATGCCTCCGATGAGGGCAAATCATTCCCCATGCTGATTGGAGCCGAGTACACGGAGGAGGTGCGCTCACAGATGGCTGTGTTCTTGCTGCGCAAGCATTTACGTGACTACAATTCCACACACTGCACCCAGCTGCCGGGAGAGTTCTTTACCATTCCCTGGGACATACCCACCGAACATGGTTTTGTGTTCACCTAAAAACAGACACGAGTCTAGTCACAATTTATGTCTTTTTCTCGCTTGGGTAGAATTTAGTAAAGTGGTTTTGCTTTTTTTATATATAAATTATTACAACTAATTCATTAACCGGGCCAAGTTGGGTGGCAAAAAATAAATGTCGCAAAGTAATCCTTCGTTGATCAGGGGCCTTATGGATGTCGAGGTGTTTAAATCTCGTACTACTTATGACCATGTTCCGGCCTGCAGCAAAGTCTATTAGCCTCTCTCCGTTACCGGAGGTTGTTTCATGAAGGCTAAATCGTCCGACTGTCGAACCAAAGACTCCTTCTCTCCCGATTTTCGCGTTAAAATCTCCTAGCACATTTTTTTTTTTTTTTTCGGGGGGTTTTTTTTTTTTTTTTTTTTTTTTTTTTTGTGTGCGGTTTTTTTTTTTTTTTTTTTTTTTGTTAATGGAAATTAATAGTAATTTAATACTGGCGCCGTGGGCTTAAAGTTTCTTCATTTAATTTCCATTTCCCCTTTTTTCGTTTTACTTTTTCGTAAAGTAACCTTTGAGATGCCAAACTTTGTTCTTGAATTAAAAATCTATTTTAAAAAATATTTTATGGAAAACAAAATGCAGGATATAGAGGATTCTAGCAGCATTTATTTGATTGGCGCGTTGCGGGCAGAGCTGGATTCAGCAAAGCTACCATCTAGAAAAGATGTCTTGGCGGTTCTTCTGCGACAGCCTTAACCGCACTGTCCTTCAAATTGATGGTGTATTGAAATCATTTGGGCTTACCATGAAACTAGGAAGAAATGTGTGCAGAAGCTTAAGGAAACTTTATGATCAATATGTGTCTCTCAGAAAGAATGCTGGTCGCGATAAAGAGTTGTTCACCAACAGAGAAAGGAATTTTATGGAGTATTTAGAAGGAATTTTTGATGCTGCTTTAAAAAGTTCAATTGAATTAAGTTCTGATGCTGCTTTTAAAAGACAGAGGTCCGATGAGGAAGAGTCCCTATCTAGTGGAAGTAGTCGCCATCCATATCAAATGGATTTTGAAGAAGAGGAAAAAAGAAGATCAAATCAACAAAAAAAATCTTTATAACACCAAAATTGGTCTCCGCACTGGACAGATGTGGAATAAGCTCTCGAGTTGCCGCTATCATTCTTGAAGCAACTGCTGAAGCCTTGGGACACAACATAAGCAAGCTAGTTCTAAACGTTACAAGCATTAGAGAATGTCGGAAGAAGATGAGAGAAGATCGTTCAATATTAAAAAAGTGCCGTTTTCAATCGGAAGTTCCCAGAATTTTGACTTCGATGGGCGTATTACACAACACGATCAGCATCACCTTCTTCAATGCATCGAAGAGCACAGACATATTTATCCAAATACCAAAAAAGATTCTCTTATGAATAAATTTGAATAACTACTTTTAACTTATACTTTTGTAATTTATTTTTAATTTTTTGCCGGCCGTTTGCATCGAAGTTTTTGGCCAGCTAACTTTTGTAGAATGACTCGTAATGTGCTGTCCTCACTACAACTGCATTTTGCATTTTTGCTTTAAACCCTTACCAACATTAGATGCATATGATAAAGCAACACAATGAGGACAGGAATCTGCATTTTCAGTGTTGACAACAACTCTTTTGAAAATGTGCTTCAGTGAGGAAGCCATATTAGTTTTGGATTGGTGTTCGGCTCATATGCATATCCATGATTAGTAAAAAACCTTGAAAGCATAGCGATTAAATTTACTAAACACTTTATTATATTCTTGGACAATGGTCAAATTATGAAGAATTCCACGCAAACAAAGCCAGCGGAACATGGAATGTCCGGGTGAAAAATGCTTAAGCCCAAGGACCACTTCATCTCACGGTATGTCACATACCGATCCTGCAGTATTAATTCAGGCACAGCATTGATTGTTTCTGGCACAGCAACCGTTTTTAAGTTGAACAAAAACGTTTGGCGTCTCAAAGCTTGCTTTAATGAAATAGTAAAATGAAAAAAAGGGAAATGGGAATTTAATGAAGAAACTTTAAACCAACGGCGCCAGTACTAAACGTCAAAATTTCGAAGTTTTGTTTTTCATTACGTTAACTAGAAATTATTACGAATTTTTTGCGCCCTGAGCGACCGGACCTTTCGTCAACATGTGTAACTAATTAAATAACCCATTTTCTTGAAAACTGCATTCATTTAGACGAATTAATATTGCAAAATATGTAAAAAAATATGCAAAATATGTAAAATGTATAAAAAAAAAATTATTATAAATATTAGATACATGGCCAATATAGACGCTTAAATAGAAATTGAAGACCGAACGATCAAAAATCGCTAAAGTTGAACATTTTCTTACAAGCATTTAATGGTCCAACACCGCAAAATTCGGCAAAATTTCATATGAGTATTGAAAAAACCGCAGGCGTTGGTAAATGAAAGGTATAGTGAGCGTTCTAATATATTGGAAAATTTTTACATTTTTCATAAGAGCTTAGATTATTATGCGCTTTTAATAGACGGCATAGTAAACGAGTAAATACTGTAAAGGAACAAATGGTCAAAAAAATGGCGAAATATCAAAAATTAACATTTGAGTTTCATAAGTATCATAAAGACGCCTGGCCAAGAAAATCAACGGACCAAAAATAATCGTGAAGATTGAATAGATGGCAATTGAAGACGCGTAAATAAGAGGTGTAGACTAAAAACCGCGAAATTTGTCAAATTTTATTTGAGTTCTTACGAAAGCGCAGGCGGTAATAAAAGGCGTAGATTGAACATACAGGGTTGCCCATATTCGACGGACCCATCTGGCAACGCCATAACTTTTGACAGAGATGTCAGATCGCTTAATGACATACCGCGTTTGAAGCGTCAGTCCAAGCAGATTTTTACCATGGAACAATACACGCCACGCGAGCGCTCTGAAATAGTTGAAATTTACATTCAACAGAACAAGTCAATTGTGAAAACTCAACGTGCTTTTAAAAAATTAAGCCCATTTCACATTGAATGGGACCGTAAATAAGCAAAATTGCCGTATTTACGCCACTGAAAATCCTCAGGAGATTCAAGAAGTGCCTCTTCATGACGAAAAAGTCACAGTTTGGTGCGGCGTTAGTGCGAAAACGGTCATTGGGCCGTTTTTCTTCCAAAATGAAAATGGCCATGCTGTTACCATCAACCAGGAGCGTTATCGCGACATGATGACTAATTTTGTGATGCCAATTATTCGTCGAAAGCGTATGAGGCAGTTCTGGTTTCAACAAGACGGCGCTCCACCGCACACAAGTCGCATAACAATCGATTTTCTGAAGAAATTGTTTCCGGGCCGTTTGATGTCGAAAAGTGGTGATTTGGACTGGCCACCGCGTTCGCCCGATTTGACGCCGCCTGACTTCTTCTTGTGGGGATATTTGAAGTCAAAGGTTTACGTTAACAAGCCAAGGACCGTAGAAGAGCTCAAGGACAACATTCGTGAAGAAATAGCCGCTATTCCGGCCGAAATGTTGGCGAAATCGATGGAAAATGCTGCAAAAAGGGCACAATACGCCATCAACGCCAGAGGCGGCCATTTGAGAGATATCATATTCAAAAATTGATGTAAACAAATCTACTTGGAACAAATTAAATGATTAAGATTGCCAACCGCCAAATTTTTTTTTCTTTTTGATTTTAAAAAAAAAAAACATGGGCCGTCGATTGAATCCAAAAATGGCCAATTTTTCCGGGTCAGTATTAAAATTTGATGTATAGGCGGGTAAATAGGAGATGTAGATGGAACGGCTCAAAAAATCATGCGAAATTTGCAAATTCTTCATATGATTAAGACAATTTTGAAGACTTATATAGACGCATAAGTAAAAGTATTTAGGAAGTAGGAGAAGCCGTATAGTCAAAATTATTATTTGAGCTTGGTTTGTTGCAAAATTTGCAAAATTTTATGATTTTTAGGGAATCATTAAGATTTGATGGCGATTGTAGACGCGTAAATGGTTGGATCCAACGGTCCGAAAGTCGCGAAATTTCTACAACTTTTTTATAATGTGGACGGGTAAATTGACGGGTCAAGATCAAGATCGGTCCAAAAATCCGGATATATACAAATTTTATGATTTGTTTAGACTATCACGAAGATGTAATGGTTAGCAATTAAAGACGGGTAAATAAGAGACTATATTCTTTAGCATTGGTCCTCCATTATGTATATCGCGGTTCAGTAGTGTCATAATCATGACTATGTTATTATAATTTGTGGTATTGGAAAGCAGTTTTTTGAGTAATTAGCGGTCTTATTACCATGGAGAACCCTTAGCTTCGAATGGCTCTTATGCATTGATCCTAGCATTTTTCACTCTATAGGGAGTACAATTTGTTTGGAATTGTTACTATTTTTGATCCTCTTTGGTATTTTATCGCTATTTAATGATTTGTCGGTAACGGAAAGTGGTTTAAAACGATTCCTATAATCTTGACTATATTCTTTAGTATTGGTCTTCCATGGTATTTATCGCGGTTCAGTATTGTCAAATTCATGGCAATGTTACTATGTGTGGCCATTTGTGGACTTGAAGAGCAGTTTCTTAAGTAATTAGCGGTCTTGTTACCATGGAGATCCGTATTATTTCGCGATTATAAAAGTCGACAGTCACGGAAATAACTTCCGAACCCTGAGCTACGCATGCCGGTTACTTCATATGGAAAAATGTATTTCAAAACAGTTTTATGGCAAATCTTTTAGCCGTTTTTATATCAAAAGTATTTTTTTATCACTCATCTTCTGTTGTTGACCTTTTAGTAACCCTGGCCTACCAGGATAATATGTGATCTGAAACATGGAGTTTCATATAATATAGGTTTTTTGCATATTTTGCATATTCTGCATATTTTGCAATTTATGCAAAATAGTTTTTAGCGGACTTACATCATTTTTCAATAAAAATAAGATGTGTGCAATCAGAAATTAAATCCGACAAGCGGTTCAAAATATGCAAATATGCAAAATCCGCTGTCTACTGATGACTGAGTGGCGTAGTCTATCACTCACTGCAAAGCCGCACCCAAACTCGTGCTTGGAAACATGCCCGCTGTAGTATATCTCCCAGGGGGGTGGTGGTTTCTGTTTTTTCTTCTCTTTTGGTAGCGTTATTATCTTGCTCCCATATCCAATCCATCGCATTTCTTGGAGTGCAGTAACGTCCGATGAGTATTCCTTGAGGACTTTCACCAAGTCGATATCATCACCCTCTCCGTTGAGGGTGCGGACATTCCAGGTGCATATCCTCAAATCGTGGTCCTTAAAACGTTTGCGTGAGTCGTTGTCAGAGGGGGTCCGTATCCGAGGCATTGTAGTCGCAGTTTTCATTGGTGGAGATTTTTTACGGTGGTGGGTACTAAACCCGACGCACTAACCCTATATATTATACCCTGTAGGGAAGGGCGGGTCGCCGCTCACGTTAGCCAGCAGCGTTGCGGATGCATTGCTCTGTTACCGGTGGTCACCACGAGGAGGTGTGAGTCGACGCAGTAAACCAGGATCACGCTGGGTTCGCCAAGTTGAACCGATCAGCAGCTTTACCTGACCACATACGCCCCCATTAGGTCCAGAAGATCTATGACTAGAAATTCTGAACCACCATGCATGATGCATGCATCGGGCCAATCAAGAAGAAGAAGAAGAAAGTAATCCTTACTTAACTTTCTATTTTATGTACTTAAAAGCCGTTTAACAATTTAGATTTAAGCCCTATGAGTTCTTTTTGGAGCCGCCGAAACCGGAGAAACCCATAATGGCGGCCATGTCCTCGGGTAAGCCACCACCCGTGGCAAAATCATCGCGTTCCTCTGCCTTGCGTTTGCGCTCTTTTCGCTTCTCCTTTTTCTGTTCCTTGTAGCGATCCTCCTCCTCTTTGGCCTCGCGCAGTCGTTTCTCTAGCTCGTAGTCTTTTTGCTTCTCCTCCATTTTCTTTTTGTTTTGCTGGAAACGCTCCTTGACCTGATCGACGGTGCTGCGTTCCACCTTCATGGACATGCCCAGATTGCGCTGATGTTTCTTGCCATTGATATGATCGAGAAAATTGATGGAGTCCTTAACCACACAGTCGCAGACATTGCAATAATAGCCTCCGGATTGCGAGGTGGGCGTATTCTTGTTGATTACCACACTTTTGCCCAGTTTGCTGTCCAAATCCACCTTATAATCGCGACGTTTAAGGTTTTCCCTTTGCACGGGCTCTGTGGGGGAGGAGAAAAACTATAATTCCTCAGGTTATTAGATTTATTGTGGGCTTAAAATCACCTTCATCCTTGGGGTTTGCCTGGTTGATCAAACGCTCGGCAGCCAGTTTCTGGTACTCGTTTTTGTCCCATTTTCGACGATGGTCATCTGGTCGCATTGTCATTTTGGCCCGTTTTTGTTTAATTAACTAATTGGGGGTATAGGGGGGATCTAATCTTTAGTGGTTTCCTTGGATTCGGTGGTTTTAACTTTTTTTACATCTCCATGGTCAAGTATGCGGGTACGGTCACCCTAATACCTAAAACAAAAGGTCACCCTTCAAATGTAGATAACTTTTAGCTTTATTCTACCTCATATTTACTTGAATTCTGACAGAGTTTGCCCACCCCCTTTTATTGATTTTTTTTGTGTCTTCGCTGTGAACAGAAAACTAAACCAAGTTAAATTTAAATTCTTCCATCTTAAAATCAAGCATATATAAAATATGGGCGCTGCTTTCTTTCCCATACTCTTCTTTACTGCTTTGTGGGGTGCTGTTGGCATTGGTATGCCCATCATGACCCCAAAGGGTCCACATCAGAACCTTATACGCTGCATTCTAATGCTGACCGCCGCCTGCTGTTGGCTCTTCTGGCTTTGCTGTTACATGGCCCAAATGAATCCGCTGCTGGGACCTAAACTCAAACGGGATGCCATCGCCATGATAGCCAAGTCCTGGAACAACAAACTTTTGGAGGGCTAAGCCAAACGGGAGTACACCAAATTTGAAAAGTTTTCTGGATTAATTTATGTTTAATATTTTAACAACTGGAAGTATCAAGAGAATGTGTATAAAGAAAAACGAGTTTAACCACATAATAGCAAAGAACTTCAATACCTAGAAGCGACATCTCATACAAACAATTTTGTATGGCGAGTCCTGCCGGTGGGACCCGCCAGAAACTGTGTTGAAGCTCTCGAAGCGTCTCACAAAGATGACATTACTATCCGTTACGAAGCGATACACATTCCAAAACAAGTATCCTCTTTTTAATTATCTTCTTTGCTTTCACATAATTCAAAATTCTTTGTATGAGATTTCGCATCTAAGTATACAAGTTATTTGATACTAGTTATTGTACCTTTATCATGTTTAAAGTTGTTTACATTCGTAGAACGATCTATTGTAAAACTTACTCAATTATTCTTTAAAAAAATAAACCATTCCTTAACACAAAGTTCGAAAAAGAACATTTTTTAATCAATTAAAAATAAAATATCACTTACATACATTTTCGGACTCAATATTAAAATTATATTTTAAAATTTTTTTATTTTAAAGAATATTATTTAGAGGAAAAATTTAATAAAGAAATGAAAAGGGCAACAGAAATAAAAGGTTGGAATATACATGGCAATTCCACTTCCACGGCAACTTTTCGTCATGATTGTTTTTTTTTTCTCGCAACACCAAAACTAAATGATTATCGTTTTTGAAAAGTAATGCTTGTTATTGAAATAAAAAGTAATTGCAAATTACACACTCTTTCAATTGCTAGATGTACAAACATGATTTTCCTTCTTCTTCTTATCCATTACAACAGTTCGACGGTCTCGGCCCTCCAATAATGCCGCCAGTCGCTTCTGTTCCGTGCGAGCCAGTTGGTCACACCAAGCGGCAATGTCTCCCCACCTGGTCATCCCAAGTCTCCCCCTGCTTGCCTCTTCCTCCATAGTCAGCCGCCCTCGAATAATAAGCATTCCTTACTGGAGCATCTTCGTCCATCCCTGGTGACATGTCCTAACCAGCGCAGCCAAGCTGTTGCTATATACGCTTGACCAGACATGGTGTCCCCATAGAGCCATACAGTCTGAATCTTTCGTTCAAACACGCCAATCGCCCGCTTCATCCGCTGCTGTCATTGTCCATGCTTCTGCACGTATTGCAGGACTGGGATGATAAGCGGCTTGTATAGAATAATTTTGTTCTTCAACGAGGGCTCTGCGCTGAGCTCCCTACTTAAGTGGCATTACATCTTTATGATTAAAGGCGCCCGTTCTGTTGGCATGTGGGCACTGGCGCATTATTCCATCAGTAGATTGAAAAAGTCACACGATAAGGTATCGCCCTGCCTAAAACCTCTTTTGGTATCATATGGTTCGGAGAGGTTCGATCCTATTTTGACGGGCTTGCAAACTTCTCAACGTCATCATGCAAAGTCGAACATGCCTTTGCTGGTATACCAAAGGTAGACAGGGCTTCAAAAACTCAATTTTATTTCCGATCTTGATGAAAATTTTTAGGGATTATAGTTATTGCGAATATAAATTTAACTTTACATAATGCTTCTCAGCGGGAGCTAGGAATTGATGTTAGACACAGTTTTATGGTCAAATTTCCTTAGAATTCTTCGTAGATTTCGATTCTAGTGGACGCTTACCAAGTTTTTTTTTTACCCGAACAATTTGAGCAGCTCTAATGTACATATTTATGTGAATTTGTCAGTGGAATCGACTATTAAATGTAGAACTTTAATTTCTCACTTGGAAATGGTTTGTTGCAAGATAGAGTTCTAATAATGATATATTATATTCAAATAGTGGAATAAATAAAATTTCTATAAATATCCATAACTATACACAGTGGAAAAAAACAGAATACATTGGACTAGACATGAGCGCGGGAAGAAAATTAATTCCCGTCCCGATCCCGACCAAAAATTTTCCTTCAATCCCATCCCTCCCGATCCCTTACTTTTTTCGGGTCCCGAGGGTGCTACCAATCTCTACATTGAACTCAATATGAGCACAAACTTAACCACAAGAGTGTATGAACGGTATTTCTCAGTTGTAGTACAAATGTTCTCAATTCAAGAACAATTTTTGAAACCGTAAACCCAAAACGGTAGCTTTAGTTCCGTTGTTAAGAACTTGATTTGAGTTTATATTTTACTGTTTTCAAAAACATTTGAAACTCAACTGCGGAAAAGCTTGATTTGAATTTGAAGGTTAGTAAAGAAAATTCCTCACATATTGGGGCTTCACAATATGGACGGGTTTGGGGGAGGGTAAGAAACATCGGTGTACAACATTTTAAGGACCCACTGCACCCGACCGTTTCATTTAAGTCAAAACGTATGGAATGGCGCTTTAGCAGATCCAACATCTAGGAGGACTACTTTACTTGGTTGATATGACAAAATGTTGAGTTGGAAAAAGACAACTTTCTGGCGAAAACCGGTTCTGTGTTGGTATAAGGCAAATGTTATCAGATATAAACTTCACTCATTTTTAGAAATTTACTGAACATTTGTTGTCAAAATATTGACAGCATCTTGTTCTAATTTTTAAGTTAAGGTTAACTTACTTTCTGAA